>NW_020871609.1:800185-802685 GCF_003789085.1 Penaeus vannamei | reverse complement strand
TTTTATGAATACTATTTTTATTTGTCATTTGTTATTGTCACTAATGATATTATGAGTATTGTTTTTATGTACATTATCGTTATTATAACCTTTGTAATGATATTAATGGTAATGAAAATGGAAACTTCTGGGTTCAGTAATTGACTCCGTAGTGAATAAGCAGTTGTAGAGCTATTTATGTTTAAACAAAATTAACCCCAAGCTGCCGGGCATGGCATGTACGTACATGCCATACACATTATGTGTGTTAAATTTTGTAATTGTTTTTACATATAGATGGCTCCACAAGTGCTGTCACCAATGAGCCAATTACGCAAACTACCTGTCTCACCTGTTTACCCTTTTCCTTGATTTTCGATAATATTTTCTAGTATTTGATAGTGCTGTTAGTAATGTCAGTAACAATATATTAATTATAATGTTTATAACAAAAATATTGACAACATCAGTTAAAAAAAAAAAAAAAAAACATTTTCCCGCTTTTTCAAGGAAAGTGAGGTTGCAAGATCTACTAGTTGATTCCGTTGTTGGCAGAGCCATCTATGTGCAAAAACATTTAACCAAGCATTGCCAAAGGGAACACACATCTTCCCGTCGACATTGGTGTTATAAACTAAAACTACGGTGGTCAGGCATGAATGAATGCCCTCTCAGTCTCAGTGGGTTAAAATGTTGCCATCAGTAGTGATTATGTTCATGCAAGTGTCTGAAAAATTACTTTATACAAATTGCAATTTTTTTTGTTCATTCTGTCCCTGGAAATCAAGGAGAGATTTTGCTGTGATAAGGAAAAAACTGTTGTATTAGATATTAATAGCACAGACCCTAAACACTTGTTTCAGTCAATGACATTATTTTGTTTTTCTACAAGAACCAATAAACCTTGGAGTTTTATTTGAATTTGGACTATGCTATCAGTTAGTAAAATTGAACTGATTTTGCAGATTGGCACACAGCATAAGATATGAAAAAGTGACCAGGATCATAATTGGTGTTATAGTAAGTGTGACCATTTATGGGGTTTGGCTAGTGTTATACAAATGTTACTTTACTTGCCAATTTGCAAAGGCAAAGAATGCTAATTAACAATGCTGATATAAAATTGTCTAATGAAATTATTTTTCTTTTCAGAATCTGAACAGAATCCTAGAACATTTTACCAAAGTTTTTTGGGCTCTATAATTTATCAGGTAATAATGAAACTGTTTCTTACTGTAATACGTATACATTGTATATGTTAATGCCAAGTCAATGTCATAACAAGTTTTTACAGATCACTTTGTTGGTTGTCATACTCATTATCTTTGGTTGTAACATAATGTGGAACATGTTGTTGTGACAGTCAGGATCCAGTTGAATCCGACTCTAATTTTTCTTGAAGACAAGAGGTCCCAAAGTTTTGCGTGTGGGTTACATTGTCAGCCAGTTCGCCATCATAAGGTAGATTAGCAGCCATAGCATAGTTGGAAAGGACAGAATCTTATGCTTCAATGTTTTTTTTTTTTTTTCAGTTTAGCTTGAACCTTATTTTTCTTATGTATTTTTTTTTTTGTAAGCAGACAGGTTTACACCTCACATGGTTCCTATACCTTCACCAATATTTATCCTTTTACTACTTGTATTTTAGGATGTACTCTACAACTACACCAGATTTTATACCATTATACTTATTCACAAAAGTACACTCTCAGCATACACTGCCCTTATTTAAAACTGTTTGTAAACCATTTAGCTCAGATTCCTTTTATTTTTAATTGCTATTTCTCATACTAGTGGCACACATCCTCAAACAATTGGTACCTACATGTGTACACAGATAATCTTAATAACAGTTGTTACTTGAAATGTTATTCTATTCTTCAACCTTTTACTTCTTGTTCAGGAACACTTTCTAATACTGTTCTTTCTCAGATATTGTAACTGATAGTTGTATTGAACAATTGTCAGTGATGATCAAATGTTCAGGTTGCTATTATGATTTACTGTTATTAGTTCTCTTGTTATTGTTTTCTTATATTTTATTTATCCTTCATTTACTGTTTATCAGTATAGCAAAATATTTAGTAGAAGAGGTCGATCAACATAAGAATTTGACCATAGTTTTGTCTTTGTTTTTACTCATTCTCTGTTTCTTTTATATAGTCAATTTAGATGGGAGGGGATTTAACACAAGGTTCTCTGTGTAGCATAGTGGAAGAGCAGTTTTGAGAGTTTAGGTAGGTGCCACCTGAATTGCATTGTTAGTGGACAAATTTGTAAACGGAGGAGGGGTACAATTTTATTGTAAATTATTCTTATAAGACCGATCATTAATTCCAAGTAGGGAGTTTGGAATTTAGAGGTAAAATATTTTATGATATTATAGTTATTTTGTTACCAATATTTTTCATTTGTTTTATCTCAGGATGTGTCCAAACACACATGCACATGCTCTCACACACATGCTCATGCACACACACACTTGCACATGTACATATGTGTACACACACACACACACACA
>NW_020871609.1:785203-787703 GCF_003789085.1 Penaeus vannamei | reverse complement strand
CAGTAGTGCTTACTTTTTGGAGACAAGACTTTTCTCTTTCTTTTCTTTTCTCTACTTTTTTTCTATTTTTTTTTTTTCTTTCTTTCTTTCTTTTTAATTTCCCCCCCTCATTCATGGAATTCTATATGCGTCTCCCAAGCTGTTGATGGAATCAGTGTTTGCATACTTAAGATAGATGTTGTTTTCGATGGAAGACCTGCTGGCAGTGCTGTACCATAGACTCTTGACTGTGGCCTTTTCTTTCTCATGTTTGTAAAAGTGCAATGTGATCAACTGAGTCAGAGAACGGCAGTTGGTTAATGGGTGATACACATGTCCTATTTTTGTGGCCTCCTGTCATTTGAATTTTTTTCCCCCACCCGAAACACAACAGTCGTTGTAAGGATGTTTGATCACATTTCACAAAAATTTATGTTTATAATGTTGCCCAGGACATATTGGTAGATTACAAGTTTCTCATTGTCTCTGCTATATTTTCACATTTAGCCTATTTGATTTTTTCTTGCACTGCTTTGTTTTATGTTTTGTCCCACAGGTTTGTTCTTGTTATTATTTTATTGTTTGAGTGTGAGTAAGAACAGGCCGATACTGTCCTTGCATATTGATGCATTTGGTTAGACTTCCCTCACCCACTTATACTCACTTTAATAGTATCCTTGAATGAACAGGTATTACAGATTGTTAGGTACTGTATTTTCTCCTACATGAAAATATGTATGATATAAAGATTAAATTCTCTATTTACTCTTGCCAGTTTTGTTACATTACTGGTGAGTGAGGGTAGAAACATGACCAGGTTACAAAGAAGTCATGGCAGTGAGGCAAGGCTTACCAGTGCTTAAAACAGCCCATGCCAGTGAGAGAAGCCTGTCTAATTGTGTAGATTTGTGTTATTAATTAATACAAATTCCCCACCTTAACCAACATCAAAAGGTCTTGAGAGTAAGTATGTTGTAGTTAACACCTTTAACTACAGATAATCAAACATGCGGCAAACCATCCTATAGTTATTTCATTCTTAACATTCTCAGAATTTATTTTCAATCCTAATACTTTGATTGCGAGACTTTCATGTAGCGATACATGAACTCTGAATAGATCTTTGTTCATTTGTACACTTTAATTTGGCATTATGTTGTAAAGAGCAAGGTGAAGTACAGGTGCAAATACAAAGATAGTATGTCACACATGCATATGCAAGCAAACAAGCAAGCGTGCACGCGCGCGCACACACATGCATACACATGCACACATATACACGCATATACACGTACATACACACATGCACGCACACATGCACATACACACATGCACGCACACGTGCACATACATATACGCACATGTGCACATACACACATATACGCACACACACACTTATACAGGTACACATACACTTACAAAATATATACATATACAAATACATATACACATACACATAATCATACACATACTCATACTCATACAATGCACATACACATTCTTATACACATACATATACATAAACACATACATATACGTAAACACATACCCATACATAAACACAAAAATATACATATACACATAAATATACACATGCATATATACTCATATTCACCACCACACACACACAACACACACACACACACACACACACACACAACACACACGACAACACACACACACACACACACACACACACCACACGCAAAATTATACTCATATTCACAGACACACACGGCACCTACAGACACACACACACACACACGTACTCACACACACTCGTACACACACATACACACACACGTACTCACACACACTCGTACACACACACACACGTACACACACACACACGTACACACACACACACGTACACACACACACACATACACACACACACACGTACACACACACACACATACACACACACACACACACACCACACACACACACACACACACGTACACGTACACACACACACACACACACGTACACACACGTACACACAACACACACACGTACACACACACAACACACGTAACACACACACGTACACACACACACGTACACACACACACGTACACAACACACACACACACACACACACACACACACCACACACACCACACACACACACACACACACACACACACACACACACACCACATATACAGTACACATACACTTACACATACATATACATTTACGAACACACACAAACACACACACACACACACACACACACACACACACACACACACACACACACACCACACACACACACACACGCACACAAACTCAATCTAAAAGCTGAAACTCAAACACTCACACTCAGTCTGTCATTCTCACTCCTACTAGTGCTATTACCAGCTTATGCATGCACATACACACGTGTGCACACACACACACACACACACACAACACACACACACACACACACACACACACACACACACACACATATGCGCACACACATTCACACGCACATCACACGCACACATACTCGCGTATACATACACAACCT
>NW_020871609.1:773646-780103 GCF_003789085.1 Penaeus vannamei | reverse complement strand
TTCTTTTTGGCTTTCTCTGGTCCCTCCTCTGATTTCCTCTTTATGGCTCTCTCATTCAGCCTCCGTTCCTCCTCATTCCCTCTCCTCTCGTCTCCTCTGGCTCTCTCTCGTCGTCTCTGGCTCTGCTCTCTCTCAGTCTCTGCCTTCTGCTCGTAAACAGGTTGGCTGCTCTCTGCTCTCCCATCTCCGTCGATCTCCTCTCAGTCTGCTCTCTGACTCTCTCGGGTTCCCCTAAGACCTCTGACTCTCGCATCTCAGTTCTATCGAATATTAGTCAGTCTATCTAATCTATCGTATATGTCTAGCTACCTTCTCTTAGTCTTGTTATTTCGGGCATAGTGGACAGTCAGCTGACATCAATACCTTTCTGGTTCTATATCTGTACTATTTAACTGTAATTCTCCTGCTTACCACATGTTCCTTGGTAGCAACTTAACCAATATACCTATTTATTCCCCGAACTGGTTGAATTACATTGCTTTTGTGCTGTTGTTGTAAATGTACACGAATGAAGAGCAAAGGTTGCACGCGCTGGGGGGTCTGCAGTCGGGGCGAGCAGGGAGCCAGGGTGAGCTCGGCGCTCCGGCAGTTCCTGGTGAGTCATGAGAAGGTTACGAGCGCTCCAGCCTCGGATGCGGCGGCACCGACACCAGACACATGATGGTGCCACCGGGAGACCTCGCCGCATGCCGTTTGTCGTGGCCATGTCATTTTTAAAGGTTTAACTCCTCCAGTAGAGCTCATAGTCGTCTAACGCAATCGACGAGGGGGGCACTGCGGCAAAACTGTTGGGGAGGAAGAGTTCATGATGGAGAATGATTGTCGGAGGAAAAATACACTCTAAGATGGTGCTTTCTTGTGTAGGGATATGGACGCAGAATAGAGTCGGGTAATATTTCCTCGACATTTCTAAACATGGGCACAGATCTGCCGCAGCCGATGCTGCAGAACCAGTCCCCAGCCAGCTTCACATTTTAAAACCTCCACGAGCGGTGACGGAACAGAACTCGCCATACATGCGCCAGACAATGCTTTGCCATTATTGGAAAAGCGCTGTCGTCACAGCTTTGGGAATTCTCGATTATTTTGTTAAAACGGTGTCCTCATGTAGTTACTCTTTATATATTATATTTAGGACGGTGCTAATCGACAATGCTTTGCAGTGTAATGATAACTTAGCACGGTACATGATCAGATCTAGTTGAGATTTTAAGTGATATGCTTCATTTGACCTTTCTTCGCATGGTGTTAAAGTGTTCAGCTTGATTGCTCATTAGATAAACAATGTTTATTGTTTAACATCTGCTGGTCACTTATTTTGTAAGGTTATCCTGTGTAGTTGAGTTGCAAAACTAGATAATGGTAGGATTCAAATGGATTCCGTTTCAAGAAGTGTACGAATGGTAACGGTGTGCTTTTAAAGCCTGTTAACAACTGTGGACAGTCGCTAGGGTCATTGTGGAAGTTCCCGGCCGTTCGAGCGCTGCTAAAATCAAATCGCCAATGGAGCGGCGCCGGCGATCGTGTTCTGGCTCGGTGGGCGGCGGGTCATAAATATAAACTGAAGAAAGCTCTGGCGATGACCGCGTGAATTAAGGGCTTTAGGAGTGTTGGACTTGACTGCCCGTGCTTGCATGACCCGACTGCCCCTCTCCGATCCCCGATAGCTACTGAGGCGAGACGTATCGGCGAGCGCAACGATCGCTTCTTGGCAGACGTAACCCCCAAGCACTTGCACCACGCGTGACTCACGACCGAGGGAGGGGCAGCGATGCATGTGCGTGCCGCTTGCTTCTTTTTTCTTTCTTTCTGTCCTTTCTTTTTTATGCGTATGTCTGTGGTTATTTGTCTCTCGCCTGTCTGCGTCTGTCCGAGCCATTTAAAGTATATTCTTCTCGGGTTTAGTGACGGTACGTTCCTCGTAGAAGTTACTGACCCCTGTCTGCTTGTCCGGCGCGGATTTGTCGTCTGTTGGGAGTCTTCATGTGGGTGAGCGAGAGGTCCTGCCATCATTGCGTATATGTATACTTGAATTGGCTCTTTCCTGGCCCTCTCAAACCTCATAATGAGTGACGAGTACACGGAGGGATCGGCTGCGGGACAAAGGACCAACGCCTGGCCCTGGGGAACAACAGTCTAAGGGGAAAGGTTTCGAAAGTAGTGTTGTGGCTGAATATGCAAGGTTTTTTGTACTGATGATCTCTCTCTCTCTCTCTCTCTCTCTCTCTCTCTCTCTCTCTCTCTCCTCTCTCTCTTTCTCTGCCTCTCTCTCTCTCTCTCTCTCTCTCTCTCTCTCCCGCCTCCCCTCTCGCCTTCCCCCTGAGGACCCCCTCGTCTCCCTCCCCCTGACCCCGATGCGTTGTCCCCTCCTTTCTCTCCCTCCCTCCTCCCCCTCCTACCCCTCCCTCTCTCTCTCTCTCCCTCTCTCTCTCTCGTCTCTCTCTCTCTCTCTCTCTCTCTCTCTCTCTCCTCTCTCTCTCTCTCTCTCTCTCTCTCTCTCTCTCGCTCCGCTCTCCCCTCCCTCCCTCCCCTCCCTCCCTCCTGCTCTCTCTCCTCCCTCCCTCTCCCTCCCTCCCTCTCTCTCCTCCCTCCCTCCCTCCCCTCTCCTCTCCTCCCTCCCTCACCTCCCTCCTCCCTCCCTCCTCTCTCTCTCTCTCTCTCTCTCTCTCTCTCTCTCTCTCTCTCTCTCTTCTCTCTCTCCTCCCTCCTCCCTCCCTCCCTCCCTCCCTCCCTCCCTCCCCCTCCCTCTCTCTCTCTCTCTCTCCCTCTCTCCCTCTCCCCTCTCCCCTCCCTCTCCCTCCCTCTCTCCCCCCTCCCTCTCTCTCCCCCTCCCTCCTCTCTCCTTTCCTCTCTCGGCTCCCCCTTCCCTCTCTCCCCCCTCCCTCTCTCCCCCCTCCCTCTCTCCCCCCTCCCTCTTCTTTCCCCTCTCTCCCCTCCCTCCTCTCTCCCCCCTCTCTCTCCCCCCTCCCTCTCTCTCCCCCCTTCCTCTCTCTCTCTCCTCCTTCCCCTCTCCTCTTTTATTTTCTTTCCTCTATTCATTCTCCTTCTCCTTTTCACTTTCTTCCTTTTACTTCCTCCTCTTCTCACCCTCTCTCTCCCTTTCACTTTCCTTCTCCCTCTCCCCCTCCCCCTCCCCCCTCCTTAACTTTCCTTGGCATACCCTCCTCCCTACTTTGTTTTCTCTTGTATGGAAACAGTGTTGCGTGAGTAAGGATTTATGTCAAAATATTTCGTGCCGGATAATTTACAGTTATACCTCAATGGTCTGCGGAGCTTCTATAAATACAAGTCTTCGTGCTTGTGCCGAATTCTTTTTGGTTCTGGTCGTGTATACTGATGCTGTAGGTTTGTCGCGGTTATTGCCTCGCATTATAGTGCGTTCCTGTAAGCCATCTTAGTAAATTGACTATGGTGAGATAACATTTGTATTTTATCTGCAGGCGCTCTTTCCGTACATAGCAGACTGGATTCTCCGCTAGCATTTTTACATGGAAAGATATTTCGGTGCGAATTTATTATGAACGCCTGGAAGAAAAGATTGGGAAGGAGGAGCAAAAATGAAGGTAGAAGAGAAGGGCAGAGAATACCCATTCAAGCGATGAGGGACGGCGGAGAGTGAGGGAGGTAACAGAAGTACTGGTCATGAACAACGTGTTTATGTGAAAGGCGAAGATAGGCGCGGGGCACGGAGAGGGAAAGTGAGAGAGGGCCTAGGGGGCGGGGAGGGAGGAGGGACGGTTCGCCAGCAGCGTCATGTTACACTCGCACTGGTGGGCGTCATGGTGCGAACCAGGCTCGGGGTTCGGTTTTATAGAAGTCATGACGGTGTGCATGAGGACGGCGACCCACATGCTATTATCTGATATTACCCTGTCGTGTATACGTTGCACTATGGCGAAGCGAGCGCAGCTGAAGACCGTGATATTGCGATCGGGGGCGTGCGTGGCCTACATACAGCCAGTCGCGCCAAGGTCGGCTTCAGCTTGGGTCACTCATGGCGCTCTATTATACAGGTGTGTTTTATATGCACGGCGTTCAATTGTCCATTTTTATGGCGCCCCTTCACACACACCTGTCTGTCTGTCTGTCTGTCTGTCTCCCTCTCTCTCTCTCTCTCCTTCTCTCCTCTCCTCTTCTATCTCTCTCCCCTCCTCTCTCTTCTCTCTCTCTCTCTCTGTCTCTCTCTCTCTCTCTCTCTCTCTCTCTTCTCTCTCTTCTCTCTCTCTCTCTCTCTCTCTTCTCTCTCTGTCTCTGTTCTGTCTCTCTCTCTCTCTCTGTCTGTCTGCTCTCTCTTGTCTGTCTCTCTCCTCTCTCTGTCTGTCTGTCTGTCTGTTCTCTGTCTGTCTGTCTCTGTCTGTCTCTCTCTGTTCTCTCTCTCTCTCTCTCTCTCTCTCTTCTTTCTCTCTCTCTCTCTCTCTCTCTCTCTCTCTCTCTCTCTCTCTCTCTCTCTTTCTTTCTCTCTCTTTCTCTCTTCTTTCTCTCTCTCTCTCTCTCTCTCTCTCTCTCTCTCTCTCTCTCTCTCTCTCTCTCTCTCTCTCTCTCTCTCTCTCTCTCTCTCTCTCTCTCTCTCTCTCTCTCTCTCTCTCTGTAACCCTCTCATCTCCTCTCCCCCTTCCCCTTCCCCTCACACTTCATCTCTCTTTGCCCCCCCCCCTTCTTCCTCTTTACATACTTCCATGTCCGCGCCTTCACCTTCACACCAACTCGCCCTTTTCTTTGGTCGTTCCATTTCTCCCCCTACTATCTTAAAGTTACTGCCATATCCGTATGTTGTCTGTTATCATCGTCATCGCCATCATCACCACCACCACCACCACCACCACCATCACATCGCCACCACCATCATTATCATTATTATTGTTATTATCACTATCACCAACACCACCACCCGCCAGAGCCTCCATTCTCCATTCCTGTCCTGTCATGCCACAAGGTCCCCTCTCTCTAACTGTTCTCTTCCCTCGCAGATGGAGGCCCTACAGACGGCAGCCCCCAAGATGGCAACCCTAAGGATGGTGCCTCCAAAGATGGCACCTCGAAAGATGGCAAGCCTCGGCCACCACCAGTTGATGTAAGTTGATTGTGGTTCTGTTGTCCTGTTGTCACGGAAATGGTTTGCGTATCGTGGTACCGATGTTTTATTGTTATTATTATTATTGATATTATTTTTATCATTATTATTATTATTATTATTATTATTATTATTATTATTATTGTCGTATATATATATATATATATATATATATATATATATATTATATTTATATATTCATGTAATATATAATCTTTTATCATAGCGAATATATTTCTCATTCACATTGTGTATCTCATGTAGCCAGGAGCACACGTTGATGCATCAATAAAGGGGAGGCAGTGAACGATCCGAGTGGTTGGAACGACAGAAATGACTCAGATGAATGTCTTGTGGGATTCTTGAGCAATTGCCCGGCTACTCTCCATGTCCTCTGGGGCGCATTCGTGCGTCCTCAGAGAAGTCAATGGTTGAGCGCCGTAAACGAGAACCATTATGGGCGTTAAAGAAGGCGAAACAGATTTAGTGTTGCCGGTACTATTATGATGACTACGAAATCCAACCACGAGCGATCTTTTCTCACAAAAATGGAGTCCTTTGTTGATGATACAAAACAAAAACTGGGTAATGATTGTAATGATCGCCATGATGCCGAGGCCAGAGTCTCAAGAATATAGAGAACATTGCCACCCCGCTCTCGCCAGCAACCTGGCAGAGAGCGGAAGCCTTTAAGTGAAAAAAAGCTCGTTATCGCGCGGAAATTGTGAAATGATGGATATTAATGTTGTTTGTGCATTTTCGACGCTGTTTAAGTTAATAAAGGTTACTCAGGAGCTTGAATTCGCCGTGAATGGAGGATGCACAGTTTTAGATTGGGTGAAGCTTATAGCAGGTAACTGGGAGAATGATGTAGGAGGTCAGCTCGCAACCTCATATGTTGAGATAAACACCTGTGGGTGGATGCATTAAGCAGATGGTAATTTTAGCATAGATCGGGGTTAAATGTATATATATATATATATATATATATATATATATATATATATATATATGGTATATATATATGTATATTATATATATATATATATATTATATATATGTATATATAATATATAATATATATATATATATATATATATATATATATATATTATATATTATATATGCACGCGCGCGCGCGCACCACACCACACACACACACACACACACACACACACACACACACACACACACACACACACACACACACACACACACACACACACACACACACACACACACACATGTACATACAGATACATACATACTTACATGCATAAACATACATACACGTATATACATTCATACACACATACCTACATGCACACATAGACATACATGCACACACACATACATGCACACATACACACATACACACATATGCAT
>NW_020871609.1:756146-761146 GCF_003789085.1 Penaeus vannamei | reverse complement strand
AAGTAAAATCAGTTAACCATGACTAAATTGATTTAAAGGACCTTGATTCTCTCTCTTACACATTACTTGAAAATGATTTATTGAGTGTAGTCTTCTTATATGATTTATGTTTATATGATGCCTTTAAGATATGTTTAAGGGAACTGTTTTTTCTTTCTTTTCTTTTCTTTTCTTTTCTTTTACTAAGAGGCAAGTCACTATGGTCATGTATTTCTACCTGTCATTGACTGAAAATTTTCTGAATAAACTTGAAAATATCTATGGAAAAGTTAACAAACTCATTTGATATTTGGCTGATATTTTGACATTTTTTTTCTATTTAAATCAGAAAAAGTCTAACACTGAATATTTTTTTAAATCAAATTTTATACATTAAACAAAACAGAAATCACAATGTCTGTTCTGTAGGAATGTTTTCAAACTATATAAGGTTTGTCTAGGATTTTTTTTTGTATATATATATATATATATATATATATATATATATATGTATATATATGTATATATATATATATATATATATATATATATATATATATATATATATATATATATATATACCACACACACACACACACACACACACACACACACACACACACACACACACACACACACACACACACACACACACACACACACACACACACACACACACACACACACACACATATACACACACACACACATATATACACACACACACATATATACACACACACACACATATACACACACACACATATACACACACACACACATATACACACACACACACATATACAAACACACACACACCACACACACACACACACACACACACACACACACACACACACACACACACAACACACACACACACACACACAACACACACATACACACATACATACCACACACACACACACACACACACACACACACACACACACACACACACACACACACACACACACACACACACACACACACACACACACACACACACACACACACACACACACACACACACACACACACACACACACACACACACACACACACACACACACACACACGCTCACACACTCACTCACTCACTCACTCACTCACTCACTCACTCACTCACTCACTCACTCACTCACTCACTCACTCTCACTCTCTCACACACACACTTTTATTAAAGATGATCTGTTTGCAAAGTTTTTGAACATATTCAAGTTAACAACTACTTTTTTTTTTCAGATTCAAAGTGTATGCACCCATAGCATTTAGACATTTTAGAGATCTGTTTAAAATTCAACCAGAAGACTATCTTGTAAGTATATTGTTATTAAAACTGCCATTTACACTTTTGTATGATTATATTAATAGTAAGTCATAAGAAAGTGGACAGTGATGTATACTGAAAGATTATCAATTATTTTCAGTTCATCTTATAGTTATAAAGTGCAAATAATTGATACACTATTTCTTGTAATTACCATTTGAAAATAATGTTGCATTGTTCCACTTCAGGTTTCACTGTGCAGCGAGCCTCTTCGGGAACTAAGTAATCCTGGGGCGAGTGGCAGCATATTTTATTTAACAAATGATGATGAGTTTATCATCAAGACAGTGCAGCACAAGGAGGCAGAGTTCCTTCAAAAGTTATTGCCAGGATATTATATGGTAAGATTGGTATTCTTCTGTTTCTCTTCTCTCTTCCTTTTTTGCTTCCTTTATTTCATTCTCCATCTTAGATTTATCCCTATTATGTTCTTTTCTTTTAGTTTTTTAATTTCTTTTTTTTTTTCTTCTTCTTCTTTCCTTTTCTTTCCTTTTTTTTTTTCAGCGTCTTTTCCCTCTTCCTCTACCTCGACCTCCACCACCTCCCTTCCCTTTTCCTCCTTCCCTTCCCTCCTCCTCTGCCCCTTCTTCCCTTTCCTTTTCCCGTTCTCTCTTCCTGTAACCCCTATCCCTTTCCCCCCTCCTCTTTTTTCCTTTTTCATTTTTTTCTGCCTCCTCTCTATCTTCCTTTTTTTCTACCTTCTTCATGTCCTCCTTATGCTATATTTTGTGATTTGTGGTATATTTGACTAATTTTAGAAGTAAATGGTAATAAATAAGTTTATGCTTCATATATATAGACTTTTTCTTTTGATAATTAAGCAGAAATGAAAGCAGACTATTTTTAATTTGTAGCAATAACCCATAAATGCTCAACCACAAAAATGTATATGAATTGTAAGGGTTACCATCTGTGATTTGTACAAGTACAAATATAAATTTTTCACCTCAAATTTAACCCTTTGGACCTGAGTTCATGCATTTTCTGTTGTAGTTTTTCTTTTGTCTGTTTTATTTACACATAGATGGCTCCACAAGTCCTTAGTCACCAAGGAGTTCAATACTAGTAGACCTATATGACCTTACCTTTTTACCCCATTCATTGGATTTTTATGAATACTATTTTTATTTGTCATTTTGTTATTGTCACTAATGATATTATGAGTATTGTTTTTATGTACATTATCGTTATTATAACCTTTGTAATGATATTAATGGTAATGAAAATGGAAACTTCTGGGTTCAGTAATTGACTCCGTAGTGAATAAGCAGTTGTAGAGCTATTTATGTTTAAACAAAATTAACCCCAAGCTGCCGGGCATGGCATGTACGTACATGCCATACACATTATGTGTGTTAAATTTTGTAATTGTTTTTACATATAGATGGCTCCACAAGTGCTGTCACCAATGAGCCAATTACGCAAACTACCTGTCTCACCTGTTTACCCTTTTCCTTGATTTTCGATAATATTTTCTAGTATTTGATAGTGCTGTTAGTAATGTCAGTAACAATATATTAATTATAATGTTTATAACAAAAATATTGACAACATCAGTTAAAAAAAAAAAAAAAAAAAACATTTTCCCGCTTTTTCAAGGAAAAGTGAGGTTGCAAGATCTACTAGTTGATTCCGTTGTGGCAGAGCCATCTATGTGCAAAAACATTTAACCAAGCATTGCCAAAGGGAACACACCATCTTCCCGTCGACATTGGGTTAATAAACTAAAACTACGGTGGTCAGGCATGAATGAATGCCCTCTCAGTCTCAGTGGGTTAAAATGTTGCCATCAGTAGTGATTATGTTCATGCAAGTGTCTGAAAAATTACTTTATACAAATTGCAATATTTTTTGTTCATTCTGTCCCATGGAAATCAAGGAGAGATTTTGCTGTGATAAGGAAAAAACTGTTGTAATTAGATATCTAATAGCACAGACCCTAAACACTTGTTTCAGTCAATGACATTATTTTGTTTTTCTACAAGAACCAATAAACCTTGGAGTTTTATTTGAATTTGGACTATGCTAATCAGTAGTAAAATTGAACTGATTTTGCAGATTGGCACACAGCATAAGATATGAAAAAGTGACCAGGATCATAATTGGTGTTATCAAGTGTGACCATTTATGGGGTGAAGCTAGTGTTATACAAATGTTACCTTTACTTGCCAATTTGCAAAGGCAAAGAATGCTAATTAACAATGCTGATATAAAATTGTCTAATGAAATATTTTTTCTTTTCAGAATCTGAACCAGAATCCTAGAACATTATTACCAAAGTTTTTTGGGCTCTATAATTATCAGGTAATAATGAAACTGTTTCTTACTGTAATACGTATACATTGTATATGTTAATGCCAAGTCAATGTCATAACAAGTTTTTACAGATCACTTTGTTGGTTGTCATACTCATTATCTTTGGTTGTAACATAATTGGAACATGTTGTTGTGACAGTCAGGATCCAGTTGAATCCGACTCTAATTTTTCTTTGAAGACAAGAGGTCCCAAAGTTTGCGGTGGGTTACATTGTCAGCCAGTTCGCCATCATAAGGTAGATTAGCAGCCATAGCATAGTTGGAAAGGACAGAATCTTATGCTTCAATGTTTTTTTTTTTTTTTCAGTTTAGCTTGAACCTTATTTTTCTTATGTATTTTTTTTTTTGTAAGCAGACAGGTTTACACCTCACATGGTTCCTATACCTTCACCAATATTTATCCTTTTACTACTTGTATTTTAGGATGTACTCTACAACTACACCAGATTTTATACCATTATACTTATTCACAAAAGTACACTCTCAGCATACACTGCCCTTATTTAAAACTGTTTGTAAACCATTTAGCTCAGATTCCTTTTATTTTTAATTGCTATTTCTCATACTAGTGGCACACATCCTCAAACAATTGGTACCTACATGTGTACACAGATAATCTTAATAACAGTTGTTACTTGAAATGTTATTCTATTCTTCAACCTTTTACTTCTTGTTCAGGAACACTTTCTAATACTGTTCTTTCTCAGATATTGTAACTGATAGTTGTATTGAACAATTGTCAGTGATGATCAAATGTTCAGGTTGCTATTATGATTTACTGTTATTAGTTCTCTTGTTATTGTTTTCTTATATTTTATTTATCCTTCATTTACTGTTTATCAGTATAGCAAAATATTTAGTAGAAGAGGTCGATCAACATAAGAATTTGACCATAGTTTTGTCTTTGTTTTTACTCATTCTCTGTTTCTTTTATATAGTCAATTTAGATGGGAGGGGATTTAACACAAGGTTCTCTGTGTAGCATAGTGGAAGAGCAGTTTTGAGAGTTTAGGTAGGTGCCACCTGAATTGCATTGTTAGTGGACAAATTTGTAAACGGAGGAGGGGTACAATTTTATTGTAAATTATTCTTATAAGACCGATCATTAATTCCAAGTAGGGAGTTTGGAATTTAGAGGTAAAATATTTTATGATATTATAGTTATTTTGTTACCAATATTTTTCATTTGTTTTATCTCAGGATGTGTCCAAACACACATGCACATGCTCTCACACACATGCTCATGCACACACACACTTGCACATGTACATATGTGTACACACACACACACACACACACACACACACACACACACAACACACACACACACACACACACACACACACACACACACACACCACACACACACACACAT
>NW_020871609.1:743646-748646 GCF_003789085.1 Penaeus vannamei | reverse complement strand
CAATATTAGTAATAATACTAATAACAATAATGATGATGATCATAATAATAATGATAATGACAGTAATGGTAGTGATAAATAATAAAAAGTAAAATTAACAACATCACTTATGATGATAGTAATAGTAATAAAGATAGTCATAAGGAGAATAATTATTATAATATTAATGAAAATAGTAAAGACATTTATTATAGAAAAGATATATAATGTTTATTATGCTAATGTTAGTGCTATTAATAATGATGCTAACACTATTGATTATAATGATGATATGATGATAGTAACAATAGTAGTAATAATGGTAATGATTATGATAGAAATAAAGAGGAAGAAGAGGATGGCAGTGATGATATTAAAAACAAAAATGATAATACAACAACAACTTCGACACCAACAACTTCTTGAACATTACCTCATCAGTGCAAATCAGACTGAATACCTTCTATCTTATTGCCAAAGTATATTGATCCTTATTGACCTTTGCTATGTACTTTTCCATAGTCTCAACTGATATTAATTAAGATGCCATCATTCAAATCTAGAACTTTTCTTTTAACACGTATTTATTGTAATATATACCATGTAGCGAATTTGTAGATACTTTAAGTATTCATTTTCTATTGCTCAAAAGTCATATTTGTATAGGGGAGTTGATATTGTACTACTTACGTATTACATACCCTATCAGCAAACATTCATCAACAATTGTACTGTACACAACCTTGCTCACAGCTAAATGTACAAGCACTTAGTGAAGAGACCAAGTTTGAGTAGAGAAGTAAACCTGTTGAACAGAGCAATATCCTTGATCGTGCTTTTTGTTATTAAGTATTAGGATATGTTTTCCTTTGGTCAAATTTATAAAGAATTTGTTTGTGGTCTTTCAGGCTAGTAAGTATGAACGAAGCAAAGAATCCCCAACATTTAAGGACTTGGACTTTATGGAGCACCATCCTGAAGGTATTCTACTAGAAGCAGAAACCTACAAAGCTCTTGTAAATACCATTGCAAGAGACTGCAGAGTAAGTAGAATTTATTGTTGTAAGACTAAAGTTCATTACATTATTTAACCCTATTTACCAATTAGGAAATATTCTTTTGTTGATTTGAATAATGTATTAAACTTAGACATGAAAGTAGGAGATATAATGTTTTCATCAGATAGCTTTTATTTAACCATATGAAAGCCGTATTTAAGGAATGATTAATTTCTGTAACCAGTTACTCCCCATGATAGTTGGCTGTCAGATTTTTGGTAATCAGCCACTGCTTAGATGGCTTAAGTATTACATATAGTGGTTCTAGTAACTGATTTAGAAAATACCAGTGATAAGGATAATTGAAAACATTACCAGTTAGATTGAGGAAAGTTTTAGAAAGTGATAGTTGCAGCAGATATGTAGTATGGTTGCCATGCCCATTGGGTGTTTAATCTAGGAATTGTTTTTACATATAGATGGCTCCACAAGTACTAGGTCACCAGTGAGCCAGTTACAAGAAGTACCTGTCCCACCTGTTTACCCTGTTCCTTGATTTTCGATAATATTTTCTAGTATTTAATACTACTGTTAGCAATGTCAATAATAATATAATAATTATAATGTTTATAACAAAAATAACAGTATCAATATTGATATCATTCATAAAAAAAAAGAAAATCCACTATTTTAAGGAAAGGTGGGGTCACAAAATCTATTAATTGACTCCTTTGTGGCTAAGCACTATAAGAGCCATCAATGTGCAGAAAAATTTAAGAAACCAATACTAAAGTGAACACAATATTTTCCTGGCAGCATTGGGTTAAGGAATTATAGTTAGTTATAGTTAGGATTTCAGTGTTTGCAGTGTTTTGTAAAGGAAACAAGTAAGTGTAGCACAAATAGATAAATACATTTTGATTATTTTTGTAATTTATAACATTTGTACAACTAATGTATCTCTTCTTTTCTTTTAAGGTATTAACATCTTTCAAGATTATGGACTATTCCTTATTGGTGGGCATTCATAATTTAGATCTTGCAGCCAGAAAGAAGGCAGTAAGTATTTTTTCAGTATTTCTCATTATACAACAACTTTGTTATTATTAATGTTCAGAGTAATGATGGTATTAGTATTGGTAGCAACAATATGGATATCATTAGTAGCTTAAACATTTTTAGAACATGATTCTTCAACTGTGCCCTTTGAGAGCTATATGTATCCAAAGCTATGTAATGACTGATTTTTACAAGAAAAATTTACTTAGTGTTTGCTCAAATTTCTGTTTTATTTCATGTAAACAGGTTTTTATTATTATTGTTGCTACTTTTTTTCTTCTAGAGTTACATTTAGCTTAGGTAGAGCCAGGGTACTGGTAGAATTTCTTCTAAGAGGATGCTTAGTTAGAAAAAATAAAACAATATCTTTGTAGAAAATGAAGTATTGTCAGTGTGTTTGATAAAACTGTTAATCACCAATTACATCATTCCATTTTATCTTTGTGAGATGTTAGATTTAATCAACAAGAGCTCAACAACATTATGGCTAATATTCTATCTCAACAGCAAGACAAAGAGAAAAAATTAAATGGCGGAGATGGTGGGCCAGCAGAAGATGGGAGTGGAGAGGTGGAAGGAGAAGGGACTGGCCTGACCCGATCCCGCTCAATCAATCGACACAAACTTGTAGCCCACTCAACTGCCATGGAATCCATCCAAGCAGATTCTGATCCAATAGATGAGGAGGACCATGTCCCGTGAGTGCTTTAGAAGTTGATTAGTAGATCAAAGTTACTGATAATGCTCATTTTCTTTGATTTTTTTTTTTTTTTTTTTTTTTTTTTGTAAGTTGTGCTTTCCTTGATTTGGCAAGGCAAAAATACTAAATAAGTACTTGATGTTAATTTTTCTTTTTGTTTGGGATTTCTGCCAGTTGTTAATTGCTGCCTACACGTCTACGAAATGTATATTTGTAGTCTCAATTTTCTTACATCAGTAGTTCTTTGTAAACAATTTACCCTACTTTTTCTTTGTTTTTGGATACATATATATTATATATATATATATATATATATATATATATAATATATATATATATATATATATATATATATATATATATATATATATATATATATATATATATATATATAATATATATATATATATATATATATATATATATATATATATATATATTATATATATATATATATATATATTATATATATATATATATATATATATATATATATATATATATATATATATATATATATATATATATATATATATATAATATATATATATATATATATATATATATATATATATATATATATATATATATATATATATATATATATATATATATATATATATATATATATATATTAATATATATATATATATATATATATATATATATATATATATAATATATATATATATATATATATATATATATATATATATATATATATATATATATATATATATATATATATATATATAATATAATATATATATATATATATATATATATATATATATATATATATATATATATATATATATATATATATATATATATATATATATATATATATATATATATATATATATATAATATATATATATATATATATATATATATATAATATATATTAATATATATATATATATATAATATATATATATATATATATATATAATATATATATATATATATATAATATATATAATATATATAATATATATATATATATATATATATATATATATATATATATATATATATATATATAATGTATGTATATATTTATTATATATATTTTGTTTATGTTTTTTGTTAATATCAGATCTTTACAGGAAATAGTACATTTTTAGGTTATTAATTTGCCAGAAACAGTTGCATTTAGTCGCAACTAAAAAAATCCTTTTTGCATATATATTCTTTTGTCTTACTTTATCCTTTTCATTGTTACTATGCTTGCAGGCCTGGAGGCATTCCAGCAAGAAATGCAAAAGGAGAACGACTGTTACTCTTCCTTGGTATCATTGATATTCTGCAGAGTTACCGCTTGAAAAAGAAATTAGAGCACACATTCAAGTCCATGATTCATGATGGGGTAAGTAAGGAGTAAAGATTTTTTAGATGTGATATCCTAGTGTTCATGTTTTTTAAAGCTCATGTGATATAAGATATATGCCTGTAATGATATACACTTGATGAGATTGATATGTACCATAAACTGTCAACTTCCACTCTTTATACTGCCATGTTCCTTTCCAGTGTGTTTTCTACATTTGCTGCCTCTTATGTCAACTTTCATCATCTATTTTTTTCAATTTTTTAAGTGCTACATTTTCAGTTTTCATTCTCTTTTCAGTCTGTTACTTTCTCTACTTCTTGCTCTTTTCTATCTAGTACTTTCACTTGTTATTAATCCAACTTCTTTGTCTTTGCCTTTTTTATCATTATTACAACTATTATTATTCCTTTCTATCAGTTGATCCACTAGTCATATGTTGAATCTTATCGTAACTCAGTGCACAACAAGAGAATATCTACTTCTCAGTTTGGTCATCAGCAGGAAAGTCTGTATGCTATATTAGTTGGTGCAGCCGCTTGTCTGTTTTTCAAACATTCCAATGATAAAGAGGAGCCAAGTGACTCTGAGCTCAGACTGGGTTGGGTTTATCAATTTTTTTTTTTTTTGTTTTTTTTTTTTTTTTTTTTAATAAATTTCCAAATAACTAAGGGATACATCAGTCTCATCAGACTAGGGTTGGAAAGTTGTGGTTGTGATAAGCATTATCAAATTTATCTAATGAAAAGAAGGATAGGCCAGTTTAACTAGTCAAGTTTAGTGGAGGTGAAGTCATATTTAGGAAAGATTTACTGTAGTTTCATTCTTCATTGTTGTCATCCCTATTTCATTTCATTATTTTAATTTACCTTGTATTTCTCCTCATCTACCTTCTCCCTCTTTCTCCTTCTCCTCGTCTCTTGCTTTTCTA
>NW_020871609.1:725503-727948 GCF_003789085.1 Penaeus vannamei | reverse complement strand
TGTTTTTCTCTCTTTTCTTTTCTCCTCTCTCTCCTCTTTTTTTTTTTATCCCTTTCTCTCCTCTTCTCCCTCCCCCTCTCTCTCCCTTCCTCATTTTCCTCTCTCTTTCTCCTCCCCCTCTTTTTTTTCTTCTCTTCTTTTTTAATTTTTTTTTTTTTTTCTCTTCTCTCTTTTTTTTTTTTTTTTTTTTTCCCTTTTTTTTCTCTCCTCTCCTCTTTTCTCCTTTTTTTTTTTCTTCTCCTTCTCTCCCCTCATTTCTCTCTTTTTCTCCTCTCTCTGGTGGCTGTCCTCTTTTTCTCTCTCCTCGTCTGGTCATTTTCTCTCCTCTCTCCTCCTTCTTTTCTCTCCTCTTCTCTCTCCCTCCCCCTCCCCTTCTTACTCTCCCCCCTCCCCTCCTTCCCCTCCTCTCTCTTCTTCCCTCTTCTTCTCCCCCCCTCTTTTTTCCCCTCCTCTCTCTCTCTTTCTTCTCTCCCTCTCCCCCCTCTCTTTCTCCCCTGCCCTTCTTCCCTCCCTCTCTTCCCGCTTCTCTCTCTCTCTTCCGCCTCCCTCCTATTTTTTTTCCTCTCTTCTCTCTAATAATCCCTTTTATTTTCTTCTCTCTCCCACTCTTTCTCCTCTCCTCCTCTCTCTCTTCTATCTCCTCCTCCTTCTTCTATTCTCCTCCCCTTCTCTCTCTCCCTCCCCCTCTCTCTCTTCCTTCCTCTCTTCTTCCTTTCCCCTCCTCTCCTCTCCTCCTCCCTCTCCCTCCCTCTCTCCCCCTCATCCTTCTTTCTTCTCTCCTTCTCCTCTCCTTTCTTTCTCTTCCCCCTCTTTCCTCCTTCCTCCTCCTTCCCTTCTCTCTTTTTTTTTTTTTTTTTCTTCCCCACTCCTCCTATCTTTTTTTCTTTTTTTTCTCTCTCTCTTCTTTTCTTTTTTTCTTATTTTTTTTTTTTTTTTTTTTTTTTTTTTTTTTTTTATTTTTTTTTTTTTTTTTTTTTTTTTTTTTTTTTTTTTTTTTTTTTTTTTTTTTTTTTTTTTTTTTTTCTCTCCTCTCCTCCTCCTTTTCTTCTACTCCCCTCTTCTCCTCGTTCTTCTTCTCTCACCTTCTCTTCCCTCCCTCCCTCTCTCCCTCCCCTCCCTCGTCCCTCTCCACTCTCCTCTCTTCTCTCTCCCCTCTCCTCTCCCCCCCCCCCCTCCTACCCCCCGCCCCTTTCTACCTCTCCCTCTCTCCCCCCTCCCTCTCCCCTCCCCCTCTCTCCTTCTCCTTTTCTTTTCATCTGTTTTCTTCTTCTTTTCCTTCTTTTTTTCTCTTTTTTTCTCTCCTCTTTCCTTCTCTTCTCCCCTTATTCCCTCTTCTCTCTCCTTCTTCTCTCTCCTCTCTCTTCTCCTCTCCACTCTCTTTCCCTTCTTCTTCTCTTCTCTTCCTCTTCTCTCTCTTCCTTCCTCTTCTCCTCCTCTCTCTCTTTTCGCTCTCTCTACATTTTCTTCTCTCTTTCCGCCCCCCCCTCTCCCCTTCTCTCCTCTCCCCTTCCCTTCCTTCCCCTCCTCCTCTTCTCCTCTCTCCCCCTCTCCTACCTTCTCTTCCTTCTCTCTTCCCCCTCTCTTCTCTCTCTCTCTTTCTCTCCTTCTCTCCTTCTCCTCCTTAATCTTCCCTCTCTTCTTCTCTTTCCCCCTCTTTTCTTTCCTCTTCTTCTCTTCTCCCCTCTCTTTCTCTTCTCTCCCCTCTCTTCTTCTCTCTTTCTTTCCTTTCCTTCCCTCTTTCCTTCTCCCCATCCCCATTTCTCTCTCTCCTTCTTCCATTTTCTCTCCCCTCCTTTCCTCTTCTTCTCTCCCTCCCTTTTTTTCTCCCTCTTCTCTTCTTTTTCCTCCTCCTCTCCTCCTTCTCTCCTCCTCCCTCTCCTTTCTTTTTCCTCCTCTCTCCCTCCCCCCTTTCTCCCCCCCTCCCTCCCTCTCCTCTCTTTCTCTCCCTCTCTTCCTCTTCCCCCCTCCCTCTCCTCTTCCCTCTCTCTCCTCTCCTTCTCTTCCCTCCTCTCTCCCTCTTCCTTCTACCCCCTTCTTCTCCTCTCTCTCTCTCTCTCATTATCATTCCCCTCTTCTCCTCCTCTTCCCCTCTTCCTCTCCCCCCTCTCTCTTTTCCCCCTTTTTTTTCTCCCCCCCACTCTCTCCCTCTTCTCTTCTTCCTCCTTTCTTCCCCTCTTCCCTCTCTCTCTTCCCCTCCTTCTCTTCTCTCTTTCCTCTCCCTTCACTATTCCCTCTCTCCTCCCCCTCTCCCCTCTCTCTCTTCCCTATCCCCCTCCTTTCCTCCTCCCTATTTCCCCCCCCCCCCTCCCTTTTTTTTTTCCCCTCTCTTCCTCCTCTCATCTCCTCTCCCCTCTCTTCCGCTTTTCTCATCTCATCTCCTCCCTCTCTTCTTTTCTCTCTCTCTTCCTTTCTTCCTTTCTTCCCTCTCTCCATCCTCTCTCCTTT
>NW_020871609.1:718003-720503 GCF_003789085.1 Penaeus vannamei | reverse complement strand
TCTCAATAGCATGTATTCTTGAATAGTTTTATTTTATAGGGTCATATTCAGTCGCATGCAAGGGCTTGCCTACGAAGCCAAACCCTTTCTATTGATGTGATTGATAATCTTAGTTATGATGTCTGGCAATTTCACTGGTGGTACTGGAATTACCCATGACACTTGTATATTGTAGGGGTTTAGGTTGGGCTTAGTAGGCATATGTTCTTTAATGAATATGAGTGATAGTGATAATGATAGATGACAGTAGATACCTTAGATTATTTTTATATTGTTATTACTGTTATTATTATTATTAGTTATTTTATTTTTATATTTGTTCTATGTTTTGTTATTAGTTATTCACATGATTTTAGTAGATTTATTTATGCTCATATTTTACTTGGTTTGTCAAACTAGTAGTAGTATTTGTAGATTTTTAAAGGATTTTCATATAGTTATTGAACAGAAAAATAAAACCTTGAACATAATGAAAATAGCTAGATTATGTGTCAGATCTATCTACTTATGGTCATGGAAAGTGTTTTTGTAATAAGGATATAGTCCAGGACAACGATTATATTCTATGCCATTTCACCAAGGACTGCCGAGGTAAGGCATGCAAAATCCATCTGTTGTCATCTGAAAAATTAGGAAAAGGATTTATTTCTAACATCTCCCTGCAACAATTGTTGTTCCTCCTACAAGTGGTTAATAGATGTGGTGCCTGCTGCTGTAAAGTTGTAGCAAATTATTATATAGTTCAAGAATGATTACTGTATGAATATTTCTTCTTTATATTTTACCAATATTAAGGTAGTATCTATTACCTTGTTGTTCCTTTCTGTCGGGTGAAATAAAGAATATTGTTCATTTAGGCTGTCGGACTTTCATATTTTATGGGAAATTTTAGAATATCTGATAAAGGAAACCTGCATCACAGGTTAGAAAGTCAACATTTTTGGTTTTTATTAATAGTTTATACTATTGGTGTTTTATTTTTTTAATGAAATTGCCATGTTCTTATGCTGTGGTAAACTGTTATCAAATGGTATTTCTTTTACTTTAGTGCCTTTTTTTGACACAGTGAAGAAAATATATGATAAAAATAGTGAAGTAGGATTTCTATTCATTTGTGTCACACCACAATATGATTTTGTGAATTATAATCCAATTTTTGTATGAAGCATAATTCAATCAGGAACAGTTTTACTTCTTTTTAAGTAGAATTGTGCAAGCTCTCTTGACCCTCACAGCATAGAGATATAAAAGTATACACATCCTTCTTAAGATAACTTGATGGCCATGTATTTCCAAAGTTAATTTGTGAAGATTTTTAAACTGGCTTTATTCTTCTCCCATATCAGTTATTGTATCTACTAGTCTAAAATAACTAACCAGTTGATTAAGTAATTACAGCAAACTCTTTTTGCTGGATATTAGTCTTGCTTTTTTGGCTGTCATCTCATCATTTAGATCTCAAAAACATCTCCTTACTTGCCAAGAATTGTAACTGATGTATAAGTCAAAATATCTTGTTTTTTTCCCCCTAAATATCTGACCTTATTAAGTAATTAATATATGTTTTGGTTAGTGTACTACATCATAACAGTAAATGTTGCTTAAGATTTGCAGAATTATTGTAGGTGTTCCAGTTGGAAAATTTAATCTTGAGAGGGGAAGTAAATGGAAGTAGATGGAGAAGTATGCTTTTGCCAGAAAATTAAATTTATGGGATTTCTTGTGACCATAGAGAAAACTCAAAGGGATGACATTGCTTAGTTGGTTTTAGTAAGGGCCCATATTCCTTAGGTGAGTGTAAGTCTTATTACATGCCTACATGTAGAAAGCTTTTTTTATGTTCATTTTATTGTTGAATAGAAATGTTGTAACACAAATATTGGATGCCTGTAGATCAGAATGCATTATGTGTATAGATACCTCACATACAAAGGAAATATGCAGAACTTGTACCTGGGTTTCACTTGATGGTTTATTCAATGACAATGGGAACATTCACTGTCCACTGCTGTTTTGGTTTATTTAATATACACAAGGATGGTTACACGACCACCTAGTCAACTAAAGAATTAATTGATAGACTTACTTGACCTCAACTGTGGACACCATCCACGAATTTGCAGGAGCTAAATGCTGTATTTCTGTTATTATTATCATCGTTATTAATGATATTTACAATATTATTGTAATTAAATAAAATGGATAAGTCATGAGAGTAATGATTTTTTTTGTCTTGTCTTGTCTTAGAATTCAAGAAGTAGAGTAAGGTCAGGTTGGCAAAATAATGGATTCCTTGGCAACCAAGTGCTTGTGGTGCTATCTGATAGTAAAAGAAATGATAGAGCAGAACCACAGTGGACAGTATATGCATACTAGCATTCCCAGCATCGATGCATAAATAAGATCAGATTTGTCTTTACCAAGATCTGAATGAAAAGTCTCAACATTTATATTCAAGTCCACTAGTGTTTTGCAATTTAATTGAATGTTCTGCCTAAGC
>NW_020871609.1:695503-700503 GCF_003789085.1 Penaeus vannamei | reverse complement strand
TTGTTCATAGTTTTGAAATGATTTTTCCTATTTACAGAAATGAAGTGAGAAAAGTTCTTTATCCATTTTTATTAAAGTGCTAGTGTGCACATTTGTGAGAATAGGTTTGCTTTGATGCAAGAAGGGAGAGTGTTTGCATACATGTGTATGGGAGGCTCATATATCTGTGTGCTTGTATGTAAATATGCATGTACATTTGTCTTTGGACTTGAATGTGTGTATGTGGGTGGGTGGGTGGGTGGGTTTGTGGGTGTGAGTTGAGTGAGTGAAAGGGGGGGGCAGGGTGGGGGGCACATGTTATGCACATGTATATATTGTCCTGTTGATCTAGGAAACTGGCACCTGGCCATATGCCCCTCCTAAAAAATTATACATGCACAGCTTAAAGGGAAGAACTAGAAGTATAGGAAACATAATTTCCCACCCTTTACAATTTTGGCTGTAACATTTATAATTACCCTGTAAATATAACTGAAAGATGGCTTTTGAGAGGCTATAACTCTAGAATCACTACAGTAATGGCCAAACAAGCAAACAATTGTTTATTACACAACTTCAAAATGGTCTGGATGCAAATAGCATATGTATACAAGCCACCAGTTGGCATTGGGTCAATTTCTGTTATTCTTTTTTTCTTTCTTTTTTCTGGGGCCCTTGAAACATATTCCTTGACCTTTCTCTTCTTTCTCTCAGTGTGTGTGTGGGGGAGAGGGGTGCATTTGTGAGAGTGAGGGGGAGGGAGAGGGAGGGATTTAAGATTTAACATCCAGTTTTAATTCCATTTATTACGATGGATATTCTTTGCTGTGACATACTGTCTGTTTTATTTTGCTTCCAATATCCCCCTGTGTGCAAGGGATGGCTGGGGTTACCATCCACCGGCCGCACATGGGTCATCAGGATTGCTAGACCAACACAGAGGGGGAGGGAAAGGGAATAGGAGAGGGAGAGAGAGAGGCAGAGAGATAGAGTGAGTGAGTGTGAGTGATGTGTGTTTATTGATTTGCTATTTATGTACACATTTGATTACTGCTTTCACTTTTATCAAGTATGTTTGATAGGAAACTGCAGTCTGCAATGTTGTGTGCACATAATAGTAATTGTCCTTTTCTCAGTACCAAAAGCAGTGGGTAATACTTGCATTATGATAAGGTAGGACTCAGCAAATAGCTTTTATCCATGTTTTAATGAAATTAGGATATTACTTTTGAGGTTTGTGTAACATGCACTGCTCAAGCTTTTGTGACGTGTGTTGTTATGCCAACCACCCCAATTTTTCTTTTCTCAGAACTGGTCAAAAGTTGCGCTTTAAGGGCCTTGACGAAGACCCAAAAAGTGTCACAGATCCTGTGCTTGTTAGCTATAAGGCAATAAAGTCCTCCAGTCTAAGGTAGTGAGACTCACAGAAATTTTTTGTGCACCTCATTATGCATGGAGAAGTTAGTTAAAATCAGTGATTATAACAACCACACCTGTAGGCCAAATCCACAATTGATAGGTTGAAGATGTATTTTTTTTTTTCTTCTTCTTCTTGTTGCCATGTTTGTTGATTTGATTACCTTCATCTGTTTGATAAAGCAACAAAAATCAATTGTTTTGCACTGCAGGTGGTGTCTGTATGTAAACTGTAATCTGGATGATTACTTTTTTTTTCTTTTTCTTTTTCATAAGTTTTGAATGTTTTAACATTTTGGTAATTTTGATTTCCTGAGTACACATTTTAGATGAATGTTTTTATTTTTTATGCGCCTGTGTTTCATCTTGTTTTGTATTTGAGTATTATTTAACATTTCATTTGAGTGTAATGATATAGATAGTTTTTCAGTCTACTTTGATAAATTCTGATGTAGTATATTGGTGTTTTAATATGAATTCTAGTCATGGCTTGTTGAGGAGGAGGGAATTCTTATATTACCTGAATGCCTGTTAAACAAAAACTTATTTAAACCCAGCATTTTAGTTGAGTTATTATGTTCTTTAATGTGTCTTGCCTTCATTGTATCTAGTTTATTACTTGTGCTTAATTATTTTCAGAACTTAAACGAATATGTTGCTTTTTTATTTACATATTTATGTTTATATATGCATTCTATCATTATTGTAATTATTTGTTGGCTTTGCTGTTTTCTATTTTAAGGTGATTGCCTGTAAAGAATAGATATACATGTTAATTTTGCCAAGGTAATACTTATATATTGTTCACTATTATGAACCAGTAACGTAAACTTAATTTATCTAATAAGATTAAATCAGAGCTTATTGTATGCTGTTCTGTTGACTGATTTGCTCCCATTGATATAAGATATAGCTATCATATGGTATGAGTTTATGGTTTGTGAATTTATTATTATTATTATTTAAATATGTTCATATTATTCAGTATAATGAAGAGAAAAATGTAAGATTTTCATTTTATATTATGATTTGTATTTGCCTCTTCTTAGTGTGTGTTTGTTTTGTATGTGTGTGTATATACAGGGTGTTTTTTTCCATTTTTTTTCTAGAATTTCGGAATTCTAGTATAAATTTATATATGTCATTTTTGGAATGTTCGTACTAGGAGAATTTAGAGAGACATCCTAGATTGTTTATATCATGAACTTTTGTAGAAAGGGAATAGCAGGTGCTGGGGTCAGGTTTACCAGACTTATGTGATTTCTTTATAAAGGTTGTAATGTTTGGTATGAATAAAATATTACATAAGGTCTTTCCTAAAATATCACTGACATATGTTTGAAGCTTAACATAAACATGTGTTTTTATACAGTTATCTTCCCAGACATTCACATATACCGATATCATAACATTCTATGCTATATGTTTTGGTAGACTTATTTAATGTCCTAGACAATATAAACAATCATCATGATGGCAATATTTAGTATTTCCTTTGTTCTTGAGATGGCAATTTTAATGCTTTATTAGAAAGAACCAAAAGGATTTTGTTATATATTTTTTTGTGGTAGGTTCTTAAATACAAATTGGCAGGCAATTTGCATTTACATGTTGGTCAATATTTGTAGTTTCTTTACAGCTTATTACTTGTTGAGTTCCATAGATATACAACAGGATCTTTCCTGTATCTACATCGTGGATCAATTAAAGTTATAGAATTGATTGTACTCAAGACATCTTGAAGTTCCTGAGAATAAACAAGAAAAAAGTGAATGAATTATCCAGACCTGAAGAAGGGGAAATGTTGGAATTCTTATCACACTTTAGTCCAAGGGAATATATGTGGGAAGATTAGGTTACAAGGGAGTGATCCTGATAGGGAGAATAGGACAATCAGAATTTATTATAGTAACTTCCTAATTTCTGTTCCCAGGTACAGCCATGATAGGGTACTAATTGTTGTGACATCAGTTTCATTATATA
The DNA here is from genome assembly GCF_003789085.1 of Penaeus vannamei. Taxonomy (NCBI): domain Eukaryota; kingdom Metazoa; phylum Arthropoda; class Malacostraca; order Decapoda; family Penaeidae; genus Penaeus; species Penaeus vannamei. The sequence goes on along the minus strand of NW_020871609.1, from coordinate 697,125 downwards.
TTGTTAAAATTTTGTTAATTTTCCTTTTATCAGAACGTGTAAGCAGATTCACTTGAAAGCTACAAAACAGTTTAGCCTGACATAACAAAGATCACTCTTTAGTGATTATGACACTTATAGGCAGGTAGATGTGTAATCACATAGAATGAGGATGATACTTCTCTTTTATTTCAGTACTTGGTGGTATTACATAACAACCTTTCCTCTTAACAAGTTATATTGCCCCAAACTATGAATTAATATACTGTTTACATGGAAGTTTGTACTGAAATATGCATGATTATGTTTCAGAGATCTTTTAGGTTTGAAGAGATCATACTTTGAATTCATTTGTTTATTATATGTGATTGTTCTGTGTTAATGTTCTAATGGGTCTTGTATCTCACTTTTAAGGAGCCACCAGTTAGGGGGTTAATATCCATCTTATTATATATCAGTGATTTCTTACATGTACTTTTTTACTTGACTGAAGTAGAGCTGATTTGGCAAAAGCTTTTTGATATGTTTTGAAAGCTCCTTATTTCCCACTCAACTCTTACCACTTCCTAATCAAAAGGTAAGTTTTTGGTAGTTGACAGGTTTATCAAAATTATCCCAGTAAATGGATGATGCATTGGATGATTGATACATTGGTTTGTGTGAATTTGGAATAAACAATTAACAAGATCTTTTAGAATAAAAGTGCCAGGTTTAATTTACTGTTATTTAGGAAACTACATCCTTACAGGTATGGGATTCATGTGTTAGGCTAAACCTGAAACTTATCCTCAATTTAATTTTTATTGGTATCACTTGTATTTGTTAGAATTGTTGTTTTCAAGGCTTCTTATCCATCATAAGCCTACTTTAAGAAAAGACAAAAAGAAAGCTTTTTTATACCAGTCTACATTGCAGGAAAGCAGCAATTTTGTCTTGTCATTAAAAACATTATATAATGCTTTTAATCGTCAAAGTAATTTATTATTTTGATTCCAGTTTAGCATTTTCCAAAGGAAAGTGCAAGAAAGAGGGAAAAAAATTACATATTCTAAATGAGGATTCTAGTTCAGATTCTCTTATCATTTACTGAACAAAATTGAAGATTGATATATTCCATGCCTTAATGTAATATAATGATTGTATGTTTATGTCTGTGTAGATTATTTACAGTGCAGGATTCCTCTTGCCATTAGTAAGAAATGGAATTTTATATCTTGTGACGTTTCAGAAAAAAAGCTTACAGTTTGGAGCATGACAGCTGAGTGACTAATGGTGCTAGAAGCTTTTCATATTTCTTATACCTAATGACAGTGGGCACATTGTTAGGGTATGTGGTGTATGGACTTTGTTCTGCAGACTTTCATTAACATTTTAATCTCATTCTTAACAGCTTCTCCTGACTGACGCATACTGACCTTTTTCATATTTACAACTTAATACACTAGTAATTGCTTAATTATCATTGCTCATGGCAGTAAGTGCAAGTCAGGAAATCCCAACACTGTGGGTGTGTATGTGCGTTTGGGCATGGTATACTAACAGGTGGCGGTGTTGTGTACACAGCGTGAGTGACGTGCACCTGGAACCTCGGGCTGACTCACGATCAACGCTGAGTGTGGATTCTAGTGTGGGGCCTGCATCCA
>NW_020871609.1:679214-680557 GCF_003789085.1 Penaeus vannamei | reverse complement strand
TCCTCTCTCTCTCTCTCTCTCTCTCTCTCTCTCTCTCTCTCTCTCTCTCTCTCTCTCCTCTCTCTCCTCTCTCCTCCTCTCTCTCTTCTCTCTCTCTCTCTCTCCTCTCTCTCTCTCTCTCTCTCTCTCTCTCTCTCTCTCTCTCTCTCTCTCTCTCTCTCTCTCTCTCTCTCTTCAGAGATAGAACTGCTTCCAATATTATTTCAGTTTAGATTTACATATATTAATATTTGCTAATACAGATTTATATCATTTTATGCTGGAATGAATTTTATTCAGGGCAGTGATTTTACTTAATACATTGCTTTACCTGACTTTTACCTTGACCTCCTCTATACTAATTTTAATCAAGAAACTCATCACTTCATAGTACTTCAACCAGCTGATATAATATAACTTTGTATTTTTGGATTTTGTTATAAAGATATAAAGAGATTTTACATTCAGAGTCTACAGAAAACATGTCTTGTACTTTTACAGTCCAATTATGGAATATTACTCTAGCCACAAGTTAAGTGCAAGAGTAAATTTACTCCCATTGGCATTTATTTCTATCCCTCAAGGCCCCTCTCTACAATATTACGCCATTGGTTAAACTATAACACATATCATACAAAGATTTACAGATTTATATTTGATTCTGGTTATAATGTTTACATGTCATGGTAGGATTTATGCTGAAGACACTACTGCTTGCTTGTTTACTTGTTGGTTGTGGACGATAGCACATTCCTTCCATACATACAACTTCATTCTTCATATATGTAGTTTGTAATCTTTGCAATGTTCATAAGCCCTTATGCTTGTAGTTTATACATCCTAGCTTCTTGTTAATATCTCAGCAAAGACCTTGCCTGTTGTTAGCAGCACATTTATCTGGCCTTCTAGCAATTTATCCTGTAACAAAAGTTTACAGTTAATATTATTGTTCATATCATATTCATATTGTGTCAAGTAATCTACCTGTCATTCTAAATGAAGCTCTTACATCAAATTAAATAATATGGCCTAAGTTTTCATATACTGAAAATTATGGAACTTGTTATGAAGTTTCACCGTAAGTCCGATGGTGAGAGAAAATATGAAAGGATGATAGAGCAGGTCTTTTCGCGTATATTTGGTGTGCTATTCTTTCCTGCTTACATGTATTATATTTTATCTAAATCTTAAACTTTTATGCATCTTTTTGGGCCAAGGTGCCATTCTTGTATAGGGAAAACATAAAAACTTCAAAAATATCACTTAATATTTAATAGGTGTGGTATGAAAACTAAACAAATTCCAAATGGTACTGGAAACAAGCATGTACTTTACCAATAAAGTGATGCATAGACAAATACTTG
>NW_020871609.1:666714-669214 GCF_003789085.1 Penaeus vannamei | reverse complement strand
AATACAGAGGAAAGGTAAATATCTTGACACTAATGACTTGTATGTTTGTTTTTTTTCTCAAAATAATTATTCATGTAGTGCGTAGATGATTTTATTATGGATTGAATTGTTAATATGAAGTGAAAAGGTGTAGTAATCATAACTTTCCTTTAAAATTACCGGTATTATTCGCCATTTTCGAGTGTTATCATAAATTTCTTATTTAATTACCGGTATTATTATCATATATATAATTCATTATTGTTAAATTATGTGGTATAATCTGAACTTGTAGCAACAGTTCATGCAAGAGACTGACTTATGGCAAGGATAAGCCCTAGCTTTGTAGTTTTGGGTACCTTCCCAATCCAGTGACATGAATAAAATATATATGTAAATTTAATAAATGGTGAAAATATCTAATGATCTTATGGGAAGAAGGTAAATAATAAAAAAAAAGACTTTGTTTAGATAGTGAACAAACTAAGCTTGTACCTGTAAATAACACACATCATTTGCAGCTGTAGAAAATAAAATGTCTGAAGGCACTAACCCACATACTCTATACTTTAGGCACTCTAGCAAAAGGGCAACTGATTTCCACCACATATATCATGGCAAAGTAAAGTTCAGAGACCTCTGGTCATTTGCTCAAGCTCTATGCAAAAATTATGTAGCAAAGGTTTGCTGCCTATGCTGGAGTGCTATATACAATACATAATATATATATAATATATAATATATATATATATAATATATATATATATATATATATATAATATATATAATATATAATATATATATATATAATATATATATATATATATATATATATTATATAATATATATATATATATATATATATATATATATATATATATAATATATATAATATATAATATATATAAATTAATAATATATTTTTAATATTATATATATATATTTATAAAATATATGTATATATATATATATATATATATATATATATATATAATATATATATATATATATATAATATATCAGAAGCAATTTTATAGTGGTCGAATAGATTAATAATATAATGGTTGATTTGAGAAGGACACACAAGACAAGACTTCGTAATTAAAAGTAATATGCTGAATGGGTAAAGGCAAAGTGACAGCTGATTGCAGAATCTGTAAATTTACTTTTTTGTGTCAAGTCCAACAATGCCATGATCTTTTATGCTTTGTGTCTTCGTAAACATTGGAGTCAACTCTGTTTATTCTGGCAAGACAGAGCTTGTTGATTAACATAGCAATTTACTGTCTAATAACAAGCTTTATCTTACCAAAAATACATACAAAAGGTTTGATGGCTTATGGCAGAGCTTGAAGAAGAGAGGTCATGGCATAACTGACTAAACAATTATCTCTTACAAATAAACTTGTACGTCTGCTAATGGACTACACCTTTTGCACCAGCTGGTTCCCTGACAAAGGTCTACATCGCCATCATATATATTGTCAAAATATAGTATTTAGACTTGCCTGTCAAATTTTATCGAGAACCAGTGTAAGTTCCTTTTTATAATATGCTTGTTGAAGATTTGTTGGCATTTATTGGTGTACCAATGGGTGCTTAGGCTGTAGCAATTACTCAACAATGCTATTCTTAGGTTAAGCATTAGAGTTATAGATTTACCATCCCGTTATAACAAGTTTTAAGTGGATTTAGTTAGAACACAGCCTATATATATAATTGGCTGGTGGGAAAGTTTGAGTTTTCAACCTTTATGTATATGTGTGTTAGAAACAGAATTTAGGTACATTGTTTTCTGGAAGTTACCAATATAAGGTCAGTGCTGTCCCAACTTTTTTGACTTTGACACGTTTATTGAGACAAAAGTAAGATTACATCTCAAAAGGATGAGATAACTTAGGTTATCCTCACCCTTACTTAATAAGTTCCTGTGCGGGCTCACAATTCATTATACAAAGCTTAGGTATAATAATATTTAAAATTAAATACAGCACTTAAATTATAAAGAATTCCTCTTACTTAGCCATTTATGAATACAACACATTATATTCCAGGTCTTTTACACTTATTAAAAATTGCTGTTCAAATGGTCCAGCATATGCAACAAAAAATTTTGTAAGGTGCACATGTTAATGATGTGTCCTTACTAACTTGAAACAAATGCAAGTGCGTGCATACACGAAAGCACACACACACACACACACACACACACACACACACACACACACACACACACACACACACACACACACACACACACACACACACACACACACACACACACACACACACACACACACATTCATATACTTATAGATAAACATACATGGACATACTTATGAATATCTATTTGTGTATGTGTGTATTTTATTTGTGTATTCATATTTATATAAATTTGTTCACTAACAGAAAACCATATATTAACATTTTCTGTATGTATGTGTATATATGGACAGATATATTTATGGACCTTCATATTTGTCTGTACATAATGCAAAATATTGTTTTTCTAGGTAACACT
>NW_020871609.1:654019-661954 GCF_003789085.1 Penaeus vannamei | reverse complement strand
GAAAGATAGTGAGGCACAATAAAACAAACAAATGAACTAGAAGGACGAGATAAAGAAAGAGACAAACAAGATTATAAAGACGCCAAGCAGACAGACAAAAATAGATGCAAACAAAGTGACAACAGAGGGCAGGAGAGTCAACCACACAGAAAGAGAAAGAGAGACAGAGACAAATTAAAAGAAAGAAAGGGGAGGTGGTGGGAATCGAGAGAAAAACAATCAACACGCGAGGGGCCGATAAATGGGAAAGAGGGAAGGAAAAGGGGAAACGAAAGACAATAGGAGGAATATGCGATAGTGTTGGTAAGATAAACATGGCGGAAAAAGAAAGGGGAAAGAGAGTGGGAATTACAGACCTAACGAAAGAGGAATAGGGAAGGGGGAAAGGGAGCAACTGCGAAACATGCAAACTTAAGAGAAAGGGTAAATATAAGAAGGGAACGAGGGAGAGAAAGTGAGAGAGAGAGGGGGAGGAAGAGAAAAATTGCAGAGAGAGAGAGAGGTAGGGGAGAGAAAAAATAAAAGAGAGAGAGAGAGAGAATGAGAGACAGAGAGAAAAAATAAGAAATGAGAGAGAGAGAGAGAGAAGAAAAGAAAAAGATAAAATAAAAGAGAGGGAGACTGGATATATACAAAAAGACAGAAAGAAGCGAAGGAGAGAGAAGACTAGAGAGCGGGTAGGAAGGGCGAGAGAGGGAGAAAAGATGAGAAGAGAGGGAAATAGAGAAAGATAGACAAACAGAACCAGGCAAACAATAGATTAACAAACAAACAAAATCCCGCAACAAAGAAAATATCATAAAAAACTACAGAGGAGAGCAACACCAATCAAAAACACAATCGAAGGAACCCAAAATAAAACCCTTTACGGCCTCTAAACAGTACGCGACCCTGATTTAACATCGCGGTTGAAAGGCACTAAAACAGGGTCGAGATACGGGCGTGTGGGCGGAGAAAAGAAAGAAATAAACAAAAGAGAATGCTGATGAGAAACGGATGTAGAGGAGGAAATGAAGATAGAGGAGGAATGATAAGAAAAAGGAAGGATGTGTGTGTCAGATAAAGAGGGAGGGAGGGAGAGAGAGAGAGAGAGAGAGAGAGAGAGAGAGAGAGAGAGAGAGAGAGAGAGAGAGAGAGAGAGAGAGAGAGAGAGAGAGAGAGAGAGAGAAGGAAAGAAAGAGGTGGAAAGAGAGAGAGGGATCTCAATGAAGATGAATGTTAATCTGTTATAAAGTTATGAAAGGAAAAAAAGAAAGAACACTGAAGGAATGTGAAATAGAAATTGCAAAAAATGTATAACTTTGATACTGATAATGACGATCCGACTAAAATCAATGATGACAAAAAATGTATAACTTTGATAACAAAAAATCATACTATTATCTTTTTACCATAATAGTTGTGATAAAAAATGGCAGTAACAACTATGATAAGAAACAATCATTACAATAATCATAATAATGATTATAATAATAATGATAATAATAATGATAATAAGGATGATGATAATGGTAACCGCAATAATGATAATAATAGTAATAATGATAGTAATAATGATAATAATAATAATAATGATAATAATGATAATGATAATAGTGATAATAACAATAATAAAAAAGATAAAGGATGACAATCATGACAATCATAATAATGATAATAACAATGATAATAAGGACAATGATAATAATGATAATAATGATAATAATATTAATAATAATAATAATAACAATAATAATAATAATAATAATAATAATAATAATAATAATAATAATAATAATAAAATAATAATAACAATAATGATAATGATAATAATGATAATAATATAATGATAATAATATTATAATAATAATAATAATAACAATAATAATAATGATGATAATGATAAGAAGAAGAAGAAGAATAGTAATAATGATAATGATAATGAAAATAATAATTAATAATAATAATAATATAATAATAATAATAATAATAATAATAATAATGATAATGATGATAATGACAAATAATAATGATAATGATGATATATATAATAATATGATAATAATAATAATAATAATAATAATAATAATAATAATAATAATAATAATAATAATAATAATAATAATAATAATAATATAATAATAATATGATAATGATAATAATAATGATAATGATAATGATAATGATGATAATATGATAATAATGAAATAATTATAATAAAATTATTACTATTATTAATTATTATTATTATTATTAATTATTATTATTATTATTATTATTATCATTATTATTATCATAGTTAATAATAATGATAGTAATAATAAGAAGAATAGTGATAAAATAAAAACAATAATGATAACAATTATGATAATACCAAGTATAATGACAATGTCAATAATGATAATAATAAATATGATGATAACAATAATGATAATATCAATAGTAGTAATAATGATAATAATAAAAATAATGGTAATGATGACAACAACAACAACAAACAATAACAATAATAATAATAGTAATAATAATAACAATAATAATGATGATAAGGATAATGTAAATTATTGTAAACATTATTAGTAATAATAACGATAATCATTATAATAATGACAGTAATAATGATAATTCTATTACTATCTCCATTGATATTGTTGTTATTATCTTTATCATTATTGTTATGACTATCATTATCTTAAATTATCTCGATTAAGCAGAACTACCTTGTCATCGTGGTCGATTGGATTAAGGCTCCCAATTCGAATCTGCGATTGCGGGTTCGAATCCGCTCGAGGGAGGATTTCCATTATTTTTATCATTATCATTATCATTATGTTATTATCATTGTCATCATTATCATTATTGTTATTGGTGGTGTTTTTGCTGTTATTTTATTAATATGTATTTTTTTTTTTTTTTTTAATATAGTAAACATATATGAAACATATATATGTGAGTTTAAGTGTAAATGTACATATATTTGTGTGTGAGTGTCTATATGAGTGCTTCACTGCTTCGAGATGTGTAGCCCAGCGGTTTCCGAAGCCAGCGACCGGCAAGGGGTGTCTGCAGGAATCCCGTGGGAGGTGAATCCCGAAGTAGCCCCCCACTTCCCCCCCCAGCCCCCCCCCCCCCAAGGCACCCGCGTTTAGCATCCTCATGAAGGCAGGTCTTTTTTCCGCCATGAAATCGGATTAAAACCTGAAGTCGAGGGCATGTCACACACGGCCGCCCCGTGGTGACTCGAACTGGAAATTTCAAGACTCCCCAAAATTAAAAGTCATAATGAGAGAGAGAGAGAGAGAGAGAGAGAGAGAGAGAGAGAGAGAGAGAGAGAGAGAGAGAGAGAGAGAGAGAGAGAGAGAGAGAGAGAGAGACAGAGAAGAGAGACAGAGGAGAGAGAGAGAGAGAGAAGAGAAGAGAGACAGAGAGAGAGAGAGAGAGAGAGCTTGGCATCCGTACAAGATGCAGCCAAATTGGACTTTTGAACTGTTGATTGCCCTTCGCGTGGATGTGTGTGATAATAATATAATAATAATGATAGTAATAATGACAACAATGATAATGATACAAATAATAATAACAATAATATAATACTGATGATAATAAAAATGATGATATGGAAACAATGATTATGATGATAATAATAATGATGATAATAGCTTTAGTAATGATAATGATAATGATGATAACTGTAATGATATTGGTAATAATAATAATCATCATTATGATTATAATGAAAATAATAATGATAGTGGTAATGATAATGATAATAACAATAATGATAATAATAATAGTGATATAATGAAAATAAAAAAATATAATAAGTAATAATAATGAAATTAAAAAGGACACTGATGATGATAATAATAATGATAATAATGTCAATGATAATAGTAGTAATAATGATAATAATAAAACAGGATAAGGATAGCAATAATAAATATGATAATAATGATACTGATAATGATAATAATGATAATCAAAACAATAATAATACTATGAGTAATAAAGATATCAATGATAACCACAATGATAATGATGATAACGAAAGGAATAATAATAAGAAGAATGATAAAAAAAAAGCATTAATACTGATGATGATGATGACAAGTATGATTATAATAATCATGGTAATGAAATTAGAAATGATATTGATAATAATGGCAATAATAGCAATAATCATTGTTGAAATAAGGATGAGGATAAAGATAATGATAATGATAATAATAATGATAATAATAACAATAGTGATAACAATGTTATTATTATTAATAATAATAACAATGATGACAATAATGATAATAACGATGATAATAATATCAATAATAGTAACAATAACTATGACAATGATTACAATAATAAAAAAAACGATGACAACAATAATAATAATATAATAATAATAATAATAATAATAATAATAAATAATAATAATAATAATAATAATAATAATAATAATAATGATAAATAAATAATATAATAATAATAAAATAATAATAATAATAAATATAATAATGATAATAACAAGAATGATTAATGATGATAAGACAAATGAAGATAAATATCAATGAAAGATATCAATGATAACTACAATGATGATGATGATAACGAAAAGGAATAATAATAAGAAGAATGATAAAAAAGCATTAATACTGATTGATGATGATGATGATGATGACAAGTATGATTATAATAATCATGGTAATGAAATTAGAATGATATTGATAATAATGGCAATAATAGCAATAATCATTGTTGAAAATAAGGATGAGTATAAAGATAATGAAATTAAAATAATAATATTGATAACAATATGATAAAATTATCATTACCATTTCATAATAATATTAATAATAATAAAGATTAAAAAACAATAGTGGAATAGTGCTAATGGATATGATAATAAATGGAATGAATAATGTGATAATAATATATAGTAATGATGATGATAATATTAATATGATATAAAAACAAGTGGATTAACATGTTATTATTATTTAATATAACAAACCAATGTGACAATTATGATATATAACGATGATATATAATCCAATAATAGTAACAATATGAACATGATTACCAATAATAAAAAAAAACGATGATAACATAAAATAATAAAAATAATAATAATAATAATAATATATATAAATAATATATAATATTAATATAATATAATATAATAATAATAATAAGAATAATAGATAATAATATATAATTAAATAATATTAATAAAATACAAATGATATGATAATGAAAATAAATGATACCAAAAACTGAAGATATAAATATCGAATGAAAGATATCAATGATAACTACAATGAATGATGATGATAACGAAGGAATAATAAGAAGAATGATTAAAAAAGCATTATACTGATGAATGATGATGATTGATGACAAGTATGATTATAATCAAATGGTACAACGAAAACAAATACGTGGTTGATAAATAGGAAGAAAAAACCCCACAATGTACAAACTAGAATTTATTGATGAAGTGAGACAACAGTTTCGGAATCGTCCTCGATTCCATCTTCGGGTCTGAAAGAGGCAAGGGAGACGAAAGCGGTAATAAGAGGGAAAGGAGGCGAAGCACTTCGGGAAACTACGGGCAGGAGAGGGACAGGAGAACGGAAGCGAAGGGAGGTCAGATCAAGGTCCGAAGGATCAGCGGTCTATGTGACGGGTGACCGGCATAAGGGAGGAGACGAAGGATGTGGAAGCGAGGAGGCTGTCGGGCAGGAGAGAAACCGCTGTTCAAGTTGAAATTGGGGCAGCAGCTTAATGAGAAAGATTCCACCAGTCTGCGGGCATGGACATCAGCGGAAGGGAAAAGAATGCGGGCAGCTTTCCAGTCCATCTGATGGCCAGTGTCCCACTGATGGCAGAAGAGGGCGTTGTTGCTATGTCCCGATACAGCGATTATGCTGAGACAGACGCTTTAGTAACTGGCGCCTGTTTCACCAAAATACTGCTTATCACAGGAGGCACACGGAACAGCATAGGTGCCACCTTCGAGTAGAGGGAGGGCAGGTGTGAACCAGGTTCCGACGGAGGGTATTCACCTGGCGAAGGGAGAGTCTGCAGTTGAGAGACTGCAGGGGCCGACGGAGGGAGTAGATCTCCTCAGTGTAAGGCAGCTGAGGACAGGCAGGTGAGGAGACTCATTTCCCTCTTATACCGCTTCGTCTCCCTTGCCTCTTCAGACCCGAAGATGGAATCGAGGACGATTCCGAAACTGTTGTCTCACTTTCATCAATAAATCTAGTTTGTACATTGTGGGGTTTTTTCTTCCAATAATCATGGTAATGAAATTAGAAATGATATTGATAATAATGGCAATAATAGCAATAATCATTGTTGAAATAAGGATGAGGATAAAGATAGTGATAATGATAATAATAATGATTAATAATAACAATAGTGATAACAATGTTATTATTATTAATAATAACAATGATGACAATAATGATAATAACGATGATAATAATATCAATAATAGTAACAATAACTATGACAATGATTACAATAATAACAAAAACGATGATAACAATAATAACAATAATAATAATAATAATAATAATAATAATAATAATAATAATAATAATAATAATAATGATAATAATAATAATAACAAGAATGATAATGATAATACCAATGAAGATAAATATCACAATAATAAGAACAAAACCCACGTCAAATGGATATCAAAACATCACTAACGATATAAATAGAAAAAAGGCATCATGATTAAAAGCAAAACAAAGAAAGCTGCGAGAAAACAAAAGTAACACGCGGAAAAGAAAATGAAAAGCGTGTAGGAGGCGAGAAGGTGAGGGGGGGGGGAGAGGGAGAGTGGAAGGAGGGGAAGGGAGGAGGGAGAGGGAAAGGAGGGGAGGGGAGAGGGAAAAAGGGCAAAGGGGAAGGGGGAGGGGAGAGGGAGGGCAGGGGGAGGGGGGAGGGGAGGTGAGAGGAGAGGGAAAGGGGGAAGAGAGGAAAAAAGAAAAGGGAAAATGAAAGAGGAGAGGGAAAGGGGAAAGGGGTGAAGAGAGGAAAAAGGAAAAGGGGAAAGGAGGAGAGAGGAAAAAGGAAAAGGGAAAAAGGGCAGGGGGGCGGGAGGGGGGGGGCACAAGCGTATGGAAGGCCCGAGGAAAGGTTATGGTCAGCCAAAGCAGCTGTGTCGTTACCGGAGTTTACTGGAGGCTCGGCCAGCTGCGGGCCTTCGTGGGGCGTGAACACAGGTGGCTGAGTGAGGAATTAATGCTACTTGGGGTTTGTCTTTGTTGTTTGTTGGTTTTCCGTGTGTGGTTGGGAGAGAGAAAGGGGAGGAAATAGGGGAGAGAGAGAGAGAGAGAGAGAGAGAGAGAGAGAGAGAGAGAGAGAGAGAGAGAGAGAGAGAGAGAGAGAGAGAGAGAGAGAGAGAGGGAGAGAGAGAGAGAGAGAGAGAGAGAGAGATTGTGATACAGACAAGTGATGTTGCTGGGGAAGTGTCAAAAGAAATGGTAAGAAAATTAAAGCATTGTCTTATTCCTTTTTCCCCTTCCATTTCTCCCCTTCTCCCTTTTTGCATCCCCCATGTCCCCTCTTCTCTTTTCCTGACTCCTGGCTCCATGTTCTCTCCCTTCCTCCATTTCTCCTTCCTCCATGTCCTCTCCCCACCTCCGTTTCTCCTTCCTCCATGTCCTCTCCCCACCTCCGTTTCTCCTTCCTCCATGTCTCTCCTCCGTGTCCTCCCCACCTCCGTTTCTCCTTCCTCCATGTCCTCTCCCCACCTCCGTTTCTCCTTCCTCCATGTCCTCTCTTCTCCTTCTCCATGTCCTCTCTCCGTTTCTCCTTCCTCCATGTCCTCTCCCCACCTCCGTTTCTCCTTCCTCCATGTCTTCTCCCCACCTCCGTTTCTCCTTCCTCCATGTCTTCTCCCCTCCCTGCCCCCCCCCCCCCGCGTCCAGTTAGTAATGG
>NW_020871609.1:614019-636519 GCF_003789085.1 Penaeus vannamei | reverse complement strand
AAGAAAAGAGAGAAGAGAGCGATCAACGACAGTAGAGAGGAGAGAGAGGGAGGCGAAGGGAGGGAGAGAGAGCGCAGAGAGAGAGCGAGAGAGAGAGAAGAGAGAGGAGAGAGAGAGAAGAGAGAGAGACGAGCACAGAGAGAGAGAGAGAGAGAGAGAGGAGAGAGAGAAGAGAGAGAGGAGAGAGAGAGAGAACGAGAGAGAGAGACTAAAAGAAGAGAGAGAGAGAGCGAGAGATTGCAGAGAGAGACGAGAAATAGAAAGAGAGAGAGAGCGACCAGAAAGAGAGAAAGAAGTAGAGAGAGAGAGAGAGAGAGAGAGAGAAGTCTATTATCCTATCCTCAATTATCATTATCCCCCTATCTATTGTTAGTATCCAACAAGGAAGGGCTTAACTATAGAAATATCAGTAAATATTTCTTGTAGTTTCATAATATCGCTTTATATCTTGATAATTAATTTTATTTCCATTTTTTCTTTCTATTTTCTGGATCTGAATTATCTTTTATAGTAACAGCCATATTTTAATGCTTTTATTATTTGCAGAACTTTATGCGTATGTATGTATGTGTATGTGTGCGCGCCGTGTGGTGTGTAGTGTTGTGTGTGTGTGTGGTGTGGTGTTGTGTGTGTGTGTGTGTGTGTGTGTGTGGTTGTGTGTGTGGTGTGTGTGTGTGTGGTGGTGTGTGTGTGTGTGTGTTTATGTGTGTATGTTGTTGGTGTGTGGTATGCGTGTGTGTACATGTATGTTGTGAGCGAACAGACGTGGTGCGTAAAGAGTGTACATCCGCGTTCGAACGTACATGTGGCGTATTACACCTAAGCCATGAGCGTGTATGTAGACAACAGATGCACCAGCAATCAAAAGGAAATTCACAGACAAATATGAATTGGAAACCCGCGTACCTAAAACACTCCGCGTTGCCATGGTAACTGCAGGAGACAGGAGGGAGGGGGTGGAGGATGGTTGGGTGGGTGGGGGGGAAAGGGAGGAGGGGGGGGGCGGAAGGAGGGGGTGTAGGGGGAGGGTAAAGTGGGTGGGTGGGGGGTGAAGGGGGTGTTGGAAAAGGTTGGTGAGGGGGTGAAGGGGGTTGAGGGGGTGAGGGGGAGTGAGGGAATGAAGGAGGGGGGTGAAAGGGGTCGGAGTGGGAGGGAAGGGGGGTGGGGGAGAAGCAGCCTATGATCGACCGCGCTAATTAATCTGTGTGTGTCATAGCACAAATGGGCGGCTGGATTGGGAGGGGGGGGGAGAGGGAGGGGGACGTAGAGAAATGGAGGAGGAGGAGGAGAGGAAGGAGGAGGAGGAGGAGGAGGGAGGAGGAGGAGGAGGAGGAGGAGGAGGAGGAGGGAGGAGGAGGAGGAGGAGAGGAGGAGGAGGAGGAGGAGGAGGAAGAGGAGGAGGAGGAGGAGGAGGAGAGGAGGAGAGGAGGAGGAGGAGGAGGAGGAGGAGAGGAGGAGGAGAGGAGGAGGAGGAAGGAGGGCAAAGGGAGGGAAGGGGGGGGGGTAAGGCAAAGAAGAAAGGAAGAGGGAGAGGAGAGAGAAGGAGAGGACAGCAGAACACAGGGAAGAGAGGGAGGGCAGAGGAGGAGGAGAGGAGGAGGGACGAGGAGAGGACAGCAGAACAGAGAAGAGAGAGAGAGGGCCAGAAGAAGAGGAGGTGAGAGGAAGAGAGAGAGAAAGGGGAAGAAGCAAATCAGATAGAACAAAGGGGGGAGAGGGAGAGAAGAGGAACGAGAGGGAGAGAGGGCAAGAGGAGGAGGTGGAGGAAGAGAGAGAGAAAGAAAGAAGCAAATCAGATAGAACAAGGGGAGAGGGAGAGAAGGAGGAACGAGAGAGAGAGAGGGGCCAAGAGGAAGAGTGGAAGGATGAGAGAGAGAAGGAGACGAAGCAAAGAAGATAGAACAAAGGGGGGGAGAGGGAGAGAAAGAAGAACGAGAGGGAGATCCTAGAGGAGAGAGATGGGATATTGGCTACAGGAGGCAAGAGATCCTCATTAACTTATCCTCACGACCGACTTTGAAGCTGATGACGTCACCGGCGCTACACGAACGGCCCAAACAGATTCAAAACTTATGCTTTCAGAAATAATCAGAGCTACAAATATTATAAATGTTATTGTTATTAATATATGCTTATAACAACAACAATAAAAAATATCAAGAACGTTATTGTTCTTAATCTATGCTTACAACGATAACAACAAAAAATACTACAAATGTTATTGTTATTAATCTATGCTAATAACAACAACAATAAAAAATATAAAAATGTTTTTGTTATTAATATATGCTTATAACAATAACAACATTTTTTTACATATGTTATTGTTATTAATCTATGCTATTACCAACAACAGCAATAAAAAAAATATCAAGAACGTTATTGTTCTTAATCTATGTTGACAGCAATAACAACAACAAAAATACTATTAGATGTTATTGTTATTTATCTATGCTAATAACAATAACAACAAAAATACTACAAATCCTTATTGTTATTAATGTGCGATAACCATAACAATAAAAAAATATTTCAAATGTTATTGTTATCATCTATGCTAATAACAATAACAATAAAAATATTGCAAGCGTTATTGTTATTAATATATGCTTATAACAACAACAATAAAAAATATCAAGAATGTTATTGTTCTTAATCTATGCTTACAACGATAACAGTAAAAAAATACTACAGGTGTTATTGTTATTAATCTATGCTAATAACAAAAACAATAAAAAATATAAAAATGTTATTGTTATCAATATATGCTTGCTTATAACAATAACAATATAATTACAAACGTTATTGTTCTTAATCTATGTGACAATAATAACAACAAAAAATACTACAGATAAAAAATATAAAAATGTTATTGTTATTAATATATGCTTATAACAATAACATTTTTTTTTACAGATGTTATTGTTATTAATCTATGCTAATAACAATGACAACAAAAATACTACAAATGTTATTATTAATAATGTGCTAATAACAATAACAATAAAAATATATATTTCAAATGTTATTGTTATTAATCTATGCTAATAACAATAACAATAAAAAATATTACAAATGTTATTGTTATTAATTTTATGCTAATAACAACAACAATAAAAATATAAAAATGTTATTGTTATTAATCTATGCTAATAACAATAACAATAAAAAAGATCTTTATCTCAAAAAAGAAAGAAAGAAAGAAAAAAATAAAACAATAAAAACAAATATATAAATATAAAATAATAAACAGATAAATAAAATAAAAGAACACCCATGATGATTATGAAATAATAACGAACATTGATAACAATACTCGTAATTGCAACGAAAAACAACAACAATAATAACAAAAACAATAAAGATTATCACCTTCACTATCACTTTCACCATCACTCCCTCTATCCCGTTCACTATCCTCACCATCACCTTATCTCTCTATCACCATCTTCTTATCTTCACTATCATCACCATACTCTATCTATCACCATCTCTTTATCGTCACTATCTTTTTATCTTCACTATCCTCACCATCTTCTTATCTTCACCATCTTGTTATCTTCACTATCCTCACCATCACATTATCTCTCTATCACCATCTTCTTATCTTCACCATCTTGTTATCTTCACTATCCTCACCATCACATTATCTCTCTATCACCATCTTCTTATCTTCACTATCCTCATCATCACATTATCTCTCTATCGCCATCATCTTATCTTTCTATCACCATTATCACCTTATCTCTCTATCACCATCTTCTTATCTTCACCATCTCCTTATCTTCACTATCCTCACCATCACCCTATCTATCACCATCTTCTTATCTTCACTATCCTCATCATCACATTATCTCTCTATCACCATCTTCTTATCTCTCTATCACCATTATCACCTTATCTCTCTATCACCATCTTATCTTCACTATCCTCACCATCACATTATCTCTCTATCACCATCTTCTTATCTCTCTATCACCATCTCCTTATCTTCACTATCATCACCATCACCCTATCTATCACCATCTCCTTATCTTCTTGTCTCTCTATCACCATCTATCACCATCTCCCTTATCTTCTTGTCTCTCTATCACCATCTCCTTATCTTCTTGTCTCTCTATCACCTTATCTCTCTATCACTTCCCTTGTCTCTCTATCTTCTTTCTCTTGTCTCTCTTATCTCTTATCTCTTGTCTCTCTATCACCACCTTCTTATCTTCTTGTCTCTCTATCACATCTCTTATTTCTTGTCTCTCTATCACCATCTCCTTATCTTCTTGTTCTCTCTATCCACCATCTTCTTCTTATCTTCTTGTCTCTCTATCACCACCTTCTTATCTTCTTTCTCTCTATCACCATCTCCTTATCTTCTTGTCTCTCTCATCACCTTCTTATCTACTTTGTCTCTCTATCACCATCTCTTATCTTCTTGTCTCTCTATCACCATCTCCTTATCTTCTTGTCTCTCTATCACCACCTTCTTATCTTCTTGTCTCTCTATCACCATATCTTCTTGTCTCTCTATCACCATCTCCTTATCTTCTTGTCTCTCTATCACCATCTTCTTATCTTCTTGTCTCTCTATCACCATCTCCTTATCTTCTTGTCTCTCTATCACCATCTTCTTATCTATACTATCCTCATTTGCATATGAAAAGAAGCAATTAAGTCCTCAGGTAATTAAGCCCCTAATGAGCTTCACAAACACAGATCCTTCAATGTAAGTGTCATTAGGGGACAAAATCATTAATTACCTGGTTGTTATGGAGTCATTAGCTATTAATTACTATTCGTAATCCTTCGTTATGGGAGATAATTAGCGATGGTAGTATAGATGTTGTTGTTGTTAATGATGGTAATTATCGTAAGGTTTTCATAAAATATCGTGCATTATAATGATATAATGCAAAATGATAAATAAAGATAAAAATAAAAATGATTAAATATAAAGATGAAATGATAAAATAAAAGAATAATAATGATAAAAATAAACAAGAAAAACAGAAATAATAATAATGATAATAATAATGATAATAATAAAAATCATCATAACAGGTATATCAACTCCACATATATGTAGATATAATGATATGATGTCACTATAACATGGTACCATATCACGACGATGTGACATCCTATCAAAACTTCAAAAAATACAATGATAACGTCACAACATATCATTATAAAAGTATTACACATCTTTAAAAATCCTAAAAATGTTTCTACATCATAATAAAGCACAAAATATCCAAAAATCATTACAATAATTATGCTAAGGGATTGTGGCAATGATAATGAAAATGATAATGATTATGATGATAATGATAAAAATAAAGATGCTGTTGCTACTATATTTTATGATATATATGATGATGATTCTGATGATAATGATGATATTAATGATGATCAAAATTAGGATAATGATAATGATGATAAAAATGAGGATAATGATAATGATGATGATGATGATAGTAATAATAATGATAATGATAATAATGATAATGATAACTATAATATATATAACAATACTATTAAAAATTAAACTAATCACAATGGAAATAATAACAATAAAAAGAAGGATAATAATTATAATATTAATAATAATAATGATGATAATAATAATAATAACAACAATAAAGATATAATGATAACAATTGAAAACAATGGTAATGATAATTAGAATAATCGTGATAATTATAGTGACGACAATAGCAATAACAACAACAACAACAATGATAATGATGATGATGATAATGAAGATAATAGTAGTAGTAGTAGCAGAAATGATTATGATTATAACAATAATGATAAGGATAATAATAATAACATTGACATTGATAATAATAACAATAACAATTGTAAGGCAACAATAAAAAATAAAATGATGATAATGATGTTAATAATAGTAATGATAAGGTTAATAATGATAGCAATAACGAGAATAGATAATGATATCAATGACAACAACAAAATGAACAACAACAATAACAATAATGATAATAGTAAAAATAATGATAATAATAATGATAATGATGATAATGATAAAGAGAGCACATACCTCCGCCAAGCAATAGGGTCACTGATAAAAAAAAAAAAAAAAAAAAAAAAAAATAATAATAATGGCATCTAAGTTGGGCTGAAACACACCTTTGATAAATATTTAATTAAATTCTGTGCATAATTTTTTGAGTTATCCTGCTAACCGGTGATAAAGCGATCAACAAACAAAATAACGAACGCGACCAAAAATTACCCCTTTGATACCACAATAATGATGATAATGATAATAATAATAATAGTAATAGTTAATAATAATAATAATATAATAATAATAACAAGAACAACAACAACAACAACAACAACAACATTAATATAATAATAATAATAATAATAATAATAATAATACTGTAATAATAATGATATTAATGATACTAGTAATAATAATAATAATAATAATAATAATAATAATAATAATAATAATAATACTGTAATCATTGATAACATAATGGAATAATATAATAATAATAATAATAATAATAATATAATAAATAATAATAATAATAATAATAATAATAATAATAAATACAATGATATTAATTATGATAATGATAACATTAATGATAAATAACGATAGTAATAATGAATAATGATTAGGAAAAAGTGATAATGATAACATGAATGATAAATAAATAAAAAACAGCAAAATAATGATGAATACTACTAACTACTCCAACTATTAATATTGAAAACAATAAGTGATAACGATATGAAAACAATAATGTTAATAATAACAATGATAAATATATGATAAAGGAAATGGAATTGCAAATGATCACTGGAATCTTATTTTTAAAATCATTTTTAGTATCTCTGTATCATTATTAGTATGAGTATCATAATTACCATCATCACTAATAGGTCATTATCATCATCATTAATATTACTGTTATTTTATAATTTATCTTCATTATCATTATCATCATTATCCTTCCATTATTATTATCATTTTCATAATATCATTATTATCATTTATATCTTCTTATATTTATTACTTTCATAATCATAGTCATCATTATTATCATTACTGTTATCATTATTATTATTATCATCATATCACTATTTTTATCTATAATATATCATTATCATATTATCATTATTCTCCCTATCGTCATCATCGCCATCATTATCACTATCTCTCTTCCTCATCATTATAATATGATCATCATTATCAAAGACTCCAAAATAAGACTAATGATATAAAACAAACAAACAAACAAACAAAAAACGGGAGAATTCAATAAATGAAAAATATAGATTTATACCACAAGTAAAAAAATGACATTAATGATAATGATTAAACCAAAATAAAGAGAATTACCATAAATAAATATAATATAATAATATAATATATAATATATAATATAATATAAATATAATATAATATAAATAAAAAATAATAAAGAAGCGAGAGAGAGAGAAAACCCTTAAAGACGAAGATATTAAAAAAAAATTACAAATGGAATATAATATAAATAAAAAAATAAAGAAACGAGAGAGAGAAAAACCCTTAAAGACGAAGATATTATAAAAAAAAAAAAATTACAAATGAGAAAATATAATATAATATAAATAAAAAAAAAAATAAAGAAGCGGAGAGAGAAAAAAAACCCTTAAAGACGAAGATATTAGAAAAAAAATAAAAAAAAATATTACAAATGGACGAGGGAGTCAAAGCGTATCACTTATGAGGCGCAGATTCCTCGCCGTCTATAGATAACAGGTGTAATCAATTGTTCTGTCGTCTATTGCCTCCGCGCAGGTAGGGAATCGGCTGCTAAATCTCATACGCCGAACCTTGCACCGTGCGGGAGGTCTCACATCTTTTACCCAATATACATTTGCCTTTCATAAATCAGCTCATGTTAAGCTAATATACATTATCTTCTCATAAATCCGAGTCCTTGTTAGCTCCGGAGAGAGGAATGTGAGCTGATGCTATTTTTTTTTTTTTTTTTTTTTATAGAGGATCGAATGCCTTTTCTCTGATTCTTTCGCTTTGTTTGCGTGTCTGTATTTGTGGTGTGTTTACTTTTCTCTTTTTTCTCTCTATCTTTCTCTCTTCTCTCTCTCTCTCTCTCTCTCTCTCTCTCTCTCTCTCTCTCTTCTCTCTCTCTCCTCTCTCTCTCCCTCCCTCTCTCTCAATATTTCATAAAGGAATCGAAACCTATTTATGCGTTCGTCTTTTTTTTTCTTTTTTTGGCGGGAGATCGTCCACGGTCACAATATCCCGCGGAGATTTTTAATGGTCGTCTTATTTTACGTTTATCACTCGGGTAATTATCAGTTCGTATCATTTTTGGACGGAGGAAATTTGTAAGAATAAAAAAGGTAATATTTATAATTGTGCGCTACGGTGTACAAGATCATCTAAACGTTTATATTTTTTTTCTTCTTCTTTATGATGCCATCTTGATGTTTGTTATTTTCGTAATCTTTGTGAAATTAGGTTTTCTATTTTTAGGTTTTGTTTTTTTTTGTACGATTTGTTCTGCTAATATTTCTCCTTCCTTATCTATTATCTTTAATTCTTCTTTCCGTTTTGTTATTATATTCTCTTTATTAATTAATCCTATATCGAAATGTTATTTCTTTCGTTACCTTCCGCCAATTACATTTTTATCTTTTTTTCTTTGCTGTTTTGCTTTCTCTACTTTATTAAATTGTCTCTCTGTTCTTGTTTCACTTCGTTTCTTTTCCATATATATATATTTTTCATAGCTTAGTTTTTTTATCGTCTTTTTTTAAATTCTGCATTTCTTTTGTATTTTTCTCTCTCTCTCTTCTTTTTATGCATGTGTTTTTTTTTCTTTCCATAGTAACAGATATTATAATTGGCATTTATGATAATTTGTTCTATAGATCTTATCCATATTATCATTTTCATCTCCGTTTTCTCCTCCTCTGCTCGTAGAAGAGAATAATATTTGGTAAGAAAGATTTCGGACAAAGACTATTACTTTCGCTTTTACAACCCATACAACCTTCCCCCCCCCCACTCTCCCCCCCCTACTCATCGCACCCCCACCCCCCTTCTAACCAAGGTCTTCACACACCCCTCCCTTACTTTCCACTGAGTTTCTCTCTCTCTCTCTCTCTTTCTTTCTCTCTCTCTCTATTTCTCTTGCTTTCTCTTTCTCTCTCTCTCTCTCTCTTCTCTTTCTTTCTCTCTCTCTCTTCTCCCCATCCGTATTTCTTCATTGTCCTGTCGTCTCCTCTCTCTCTCTCTCTCCTCTCTATCCGTCTTTCTCCATTGCCCTCTCCTCTTCTTTTCTCTCTCTCTTTCTCTCCCTTTCTCCATCTAATTCCCCTCCCTCCTCCCTCCCTCCCCCACCACCCCTCCATTCCCCCCCTCTCCATCCACCCCACCTATCCCCACCCTCCCCCCCCCATCCACCCCCCTCCTCCCTCTCCCACCCTCCCCCACCCCCACCCACCCCATCCACCCCACCCCAACCCCACCCCACCCCCACCCCCCACCCATCCCGCGCCCCACAGGATTAATTTGGAATCCGGTTATGTCTTTCGGTAGTGGCGGAGGGCCGGCTCAGTAGGCGGGCCCGAGTCACTTCGCCATCGAGAGTAAAATATTAAATTCTACACTTCTACCGGAGGGGAGGGTGGGGTGGAGGGCGGGGGGAGGAGGGAGGGTGGGGGGAAGGTTGGGTAGGGGGGAGGGTGGGTTGGGGCGGGGAAGGGTGGGTAGGAGGGGGGGTCTGATAGGGGGTTGGTAGGGAGGGGTGGGTGGACGGGATGGGGTCTGATAGGGGGTGGATAGGGGGGTAGCGGGGTGGGTAGGGAGTGGGGGGTGGGGGGGGAGTTCGTAAGGTCGAGGTTGGCTTGCGGGCGGAGGGGAGCGTCGACCTTATGGGCTCGGAGGGTGGGTTACGCCCTTTTCTCGGGTTCGGTTCGAACGGCGGGGACTATGGGGGGGGGGGGGGAGGGGTAGGGGGCAGGTAAAATATGTGATGGAAAGATGGTGGCCATCCAGGTATGGGAAGGAGGAACAAGAGGAGGAGGATGGAGGAGGAGGAGGTAGAGGACGAAGGAGGAGGAAGAGAAGGAGGAAGGAGAGGAGGGAAGAGAAGAGGAGGAGGAGGAGAGGAGGAAGAAAAGGAGGAAGGAGAGGAGGAAAGGAGGAGGAGGAGGAGGAGAAAGAGGAAAAAGAGGAAGAAGAAGGAGAAGAGGAGGAGAGAAGGAGGAGGGGAGGAGGAAGAGAAAGAAAGGAAAAAGGAGAAGGAGGAGGAAGGAAGAGGAGGAAGGGAAGAAGGAGAAGGAAGGAGGAGGAGAAGAGAAGGAGGAGGAGGATTCCTTGGCGAACCTCAAAGGAAACCCCCTATTTAGCTTCCCTTTGAATCAAATGCTCCTGCCGATTGCGGGGGGGAAGGGGAAGGGGGGGGAGGGGGGGAGAAGAGGGGAAAAGATGGCGGCCTCTTATTCAAGGGGAAATTTTCGTTTTCTCTTCTCCCTCTTTTCTTTCTCTCTTTTTTTCCTTCTAATTCTATCTTCCACTCGACTTTTGCGTTCGTCCCAGCCAAGCCTCAGGTCAGAGGTCACGTAGGTCATAAGTATATAGACGTACCAGCGACAGACGGAGACCAGGGAACCAAAATGCGTTGTAATTCCCTCCTAAACGTAACGTAATACATTATAATTGAAACGACCCTACTGGACGGGAGAGGAGAAGGAATAACACCCGCCATTCGCTATGGTAATGAGCGCCCAGTCCTTTATTTCACATGCCAGGGACCGAAAAAGGTATATACCATCTGAAGGCGTATACATAATTTCTTGGGAGGGAACCTACAGGCATCTTTTCACATTCTTTGAGGCTTAAGAAGCTTTGAAAAGAGGAATCTGAAAGTCGGACCGAACTTGACCAACTGTGCCAGATGACGCATTCGTACTTTTATAGAAAACGGGTCCACCTTTTTTCATTGTGAAATTATTAATTTGTGAAGCCTGGTTCATCTTCTGAACGCACGGAACAAAAGAAAGAGAAAGGAACTTAAAAAAAAAGTGTATGAGACCCTTTGACATCTCTCTTTCTCATCTCTTACCATCTAAGACATCCCGGCCATGGAAGTCTTCAAAAGTGGGACCCTGAAGTATCCAACTGTGCCGTATGCGAGTTTTATATTTGTAGTCAATTTCCTGGAGTAAATTCCACGGAGCGAGAGAGAGAGGAGGAGGAGGAGAGGAGGAGGAGGAGGAGGAGGAGGAGGAGGAGGAGGAGAGGGGGAGGAGGAGGAGGAGGAGGAGGAGGAGGAGGAGGAGAGGAGGAGGAGGAGAGGAGAGAGCGAGGAGGAGGAGAGGAGGCAGGAAGGAGAGGAGGAGGAGGAGGAAGAGGAGGAGGAGGAGGAGAAGGAGGAGGAGGAGGAGGAGGAGGAGAGGAGGAGGAGAGGAGGAAGAGGAGGAGGAGGGAGGAGAGGAGGAGGAGGAGGAGAGGAGGAGGAGGAGGAGGAGGAGGAGGGAGGGGAGGAGGAAAGAGGAGGAGGAGGAGGAGGAGGAGGAGAGGAGGAGGAGGAGGAGGAGGAGAGGAGGAAGAGGAGGAGGAGGGAGGAGGAGGAGGGAGGAGGGAGAGGAGGAAGGAGAGGAGGAGGAGGAGGAGGAGGAGGAAGAGGAGGAGGAGGGAGGAGGAGGAGGATGAGGAGGAGGAGAGGAGGAGGAGGAGGAAGAGGAGGAGAGGGAGGAGGAGGAAGGAGGAGGAGGAGGAGGAGGAGGAAGAGGAGGAGGAGGAGGAGGAAGGAGGAGGAGGAGGAGGAAGAGGAGGAGGAGGAGGAGGAAGGGAGGACGAGGAGGAGGAGGAGGAAGAGGAGGAGGAGGAGGAGGAGGAGGAAGAGGAGGAGGGAGGAGAAGGAGGAGGAGGAGGAGAGGAGGAGGAGGAGGAGGAAGAGGAGGAGGAGGAGGGGAGGAGGGAGGAGAGGAGGAGGAGGAGGAGGAGGAAGAGGAGGAGGAGAGGAGGAGGAGGAGGAGAGGAAGGAGAGGAGAGGAGGAGGAGGAGGAGGAAAGGAGGAGGAGGAGGAGGAGGAAGGAAGACGAGGAGGAGAGGAGGCAGGAAGAGGAGAGGAGGAGGAGGAGGAGGAAGAGGAGGAGGAGGAGGAGGAGGAGGAGGAGGAGGAGGAGGAGGAGGAGGAGGAGGAAGGAGGAGGAGGAGGAGGAGGAGGAGGAAGAGGAGGAGAGAGGAGGCAGGAGGAGGAGGAGACGAGGAGGAAGAGGAGGAGGAGAGGAGGAGGAGGTAGGAGAGAGGAGAGGAGGAGGAGGAGAGGAGGAGGAGGAGGAGGTAAGGAGGAGAGGAGGAGCAGGAGGAGGAGGAGGAGGAGGAGAGAGGAGGAAAGCGGAGGGGAGGAGGAGAAAGGGGAGGGGAGGAAGCGGAAAGGGCGGGGAGGAGGAGCGAGGAGGAGAGAGGAGGAAGGAGGGGGAGCAGGAGGAGGAGGAGGAGGGAGGCAGGAGGAGGAGGAGGAGGAAGAGAAAGAGAGGAGCAGGAGGAGGAGGAGGAGGTGAGAGGAGGAGGAGGGGTGAGGGGAGGAGGAGGAGAGAGGAGGAGGAGGAGGAGGGGGAGGAGGGAGGAGGAGGAGGAAGGAGGCGAGGAAAAGAAGAAGAGGAGGAGGAGGAGGAGGAGGAGGATGAGGAGGAGGAGGAGGAGGAGGGGGGGGGAGGAGGCTGAAAGGGGAGGGGAGGAGAGGAAAGGGGAGGAGGAGGAGGGGGAAAGGCGAGGGAAGGAGGAGGAAAGGGAGGGGAGAAGGAGGGAGAGGAGGAGGAGGAGAGGAGGAGGAGGAGGAGGAGGAAGGGGGGGGAGGGGGAGGAGAGAGGAGGGGAGGAGGAGGGGGAGGAGTGAGGAGAGGAGGGAGGCGAGGAAAGGAGAAGGAGGGAGAGGCAGGAAGAGAGGAAGAGGAGGAGAAGGAGGAGGAGGAGGAAGAGAGAGAGAGGAGGAGGAGGAGGGAGGGGAAGGCGGAGCGAGGACGGAGGAGGGAGGAGGAGGAGAGGAGGAGGAAGAGGAGGAAGGAGGAGGAGGAGGAGGAGGAGGAGGAGGAGGAGGAGAGGAAGGAGCGAGGAGGAGGAGGAGGAGGAGGAGGAGGAGGAGGAGGAGAGAGAGGAAGGAGGAGGAGGAGAAAAAAGGAAGAAGAAGGAGGAGGAGGAGGAGGAGGAGGAGGAGGAGGAGGAAGGAGAGGAGGAAAGGAGGGAGAGGAGGAAAGGGGAGGCCGAGGAGGAGGAAAGGGAGGGGAGGAGGAGGAGGGGAGGGAGGAGGAGGAGGAGGAGGAGGAGGAGGAGGAGGAGGAGAGGAGGGAGAGGAGGAGGAGGAGGAAGAGGAGGAGGAGGAGGAGGAGGGAGAGGGAGGAGGAGGAGGAGGAGACGAGAAGAAGAAGAAGAAGAAGAAGAAGAAGAAAGAAGAAGAAGAAGAAGAAGGAAGAAGGAAGGAAGATAGAAAAGAAGGAAGGAAGGAAGGAAGAAGGGAAGGAAGAAGCGAAGAAGAACGAAGAAAGGAGAAGTAAGAGGGAGAGGAAGGAAAGGGAAAGGGGAGATGTAATAACGAAAGAAGGGGCAAGAGGAATAACAAGAGGAGAGGAGGAGAGGAAGAAGAAGAGGAAGAAGAAGAGGATGGCGAGGGCGAAGAGGAAGAGGGAAAATGAAGAGGAGGTAGTGGAAAGAGATGGAGAAGGAGGAATAAAAGGAAGAAGAAGACTAAGGAGAAGAAGAAGAAGAAGAAGAAAAAGTGGATGAAGGAAGAGGAAGAAGAAAAGCAAGAAGGAATAAAGAAAGGGAACAAAAAGTAAGAAGAAAAAAGAAAGAAAAAATAGAGAGAAACTCACAAAACTACGAAGACAAAGACAAAGAGAGAGAGAAAAAATATAAAAAAGGAAAAAGAAAAAACTGAAGAAAGATCCAACAATAACAACAACAACAACAAAAACGAGAGAAAGGAAACGAAAAAAAGAAAAAAAAGGGAACATAAACCGTAAAAAACAAAAACAATAATAAGCAAGAAAACGAAGAACAATAATAACCAAGAAAGAGAAGAACAATAATAACCAAGAAAGAGAAGAACAATAATAACCAAGAAAGAGAAGAACAACAATAACCAAGAAAACGAAGAACAATAATAACCAAGAAAGAGAAGAACAAGGCCACGAAGAACAATAATAACCAAGAAGAGAAGAACGAAGGCCACG
Organism: Penaeus vannamei; assembly: GCF_003789085.1. Lineage (NCBI taxonomy): Eukaryota > Metazoa > Arthropoda > Malacostraca > Decapoda > Penaeidae > Penaeus > Penaeus vannamei. Next base: position 622,291 of record NW_020871609.1, on the reverse strand, counting down.
GAGAAACAATAATAACCAAGGGGAAAACGAAGAAACAATAGATCAACCCAAGAAAGAGGAAGCGAACAAGGACACGAAGAACAATAATAAACCAAAAAACGAAGAACAAATAATAAACCAAGAAAAAGAGTACGAAAACAAGGGCCACGAAGAACCAATTAAAACCAAGAAAATACGCAAGAACAAAATAATAACACGAAAGAGAAGAACAAGGCACGAAAACAATAATAACCAAGAAAGATAGAAGAAACAGGCCACGAAGAACAATAATAAACCACGAAGAGAGAACAAGGCCACGAAGAACAAGGCCACGAAGAACAACAATAACCAAGAAAGAGAAGAACAAAAATAACCAAGAAAACAAAGAACAATAATAACCAAGAAGAGAAGGAACAAAATTCCAAGAAAGAGTACAGAAACAACAATAACCCAAGAGAAAACGAAGAACAATAATAGACCACTGTAAAAGAGAAGAACAAGGCCACGAAGAACAATAATAACCAAGAAAGAGAAGAACAAGGCCACGGAGAACAATAATAACCAAGAAAACGAAGAACAATAATAACCAAGAAAGAGAAGAACAAGACACAAGAACAGTAATAACCACCGAAAGAGAAGAACAATAATAATCCAAAGAAAGAGAAGAACAGGACACGAAGAACAATATAACCAAGAAAAGAGACTGAAACAAGGCCACGAAAAGAAGAACAATAAGTAAACCAAAGGAAAACGAAAGAACAATAATAACCAAGAAGAGAAAGAACAAAGGACACGAAGAACAATAATATACCAAGAAAGAGAAGAACAAGGACACGAAGAACAATAATAACCAAGAAAACGAAGAACAATAATAACCAAGAAAGAGAAGAACAAGGACACGAAGAACAATAATAACCAAGAAAACGAAGGACACCCAATAATACACCAAGAAAAAGAAGAAGGAACCAAGGACACGGATAAAGGGCTACTACAGATAATAACCAAAGAAGAGACGAACAAGCCACGAAGACACAAATAAGTAACCAATGAAAACGGAAGGAACAATAATAACAAAGAGAAGAGAAGAACAAGACCACGAAGAACCAATAATAACCACGCAAAAGAGAAGAACAATTAATAACAAGAAAGAGAAGAACAACAATAACAAGTGAAAAGCGAAAAAAAACAACAATAACAACAAGAAGGAAAAGAAGAACACCAGATAACCAACTCAAAAAGGAGAAAACAAGCGCCACGCAAGAACAATCAATTATAGCCACGAAGAGAAAAGAATACAATCGCGCATCTGACGAAGAACAATCAGGACACGGAAGCGATGACATAACAAGAGGTGACTGCTGTCTGCAATTTAACTCCTCACCGGAGGCCGAGGAGGGCGCCGCTCGTGAGGAGCCTAATTGAACCCGAAAATTTTCGGTCGAAACTTCAAGAGAGGAGAGAGGGAGAGAAGGGAGGGGAGGGAGTGAGGCGGAGGAGGGAGGGTGGATGGGAAGGGAGGATGGGATGGGTGGGATGGGGGATGGGGGACTGGGGGGATGGGATGGCGAGATGGGCAGTGGTATGGAGCGGGGGAAGGAGGGAGGAGGGCGGATGGGAGGGATGGCGGGGGTATGGAGGGTAAGGCGGGGATCTTGGGATGGGAGGACTGGGACGGGGGGTGGTGAAAGGGGGTTGAAGGGATGGGCTATGGGGAGGACAGGGGGGAAAGGGAGGAGGGATGGGGATGGGAGGAGGGAAGGAGGGGCGATGGGATGGGAATGGGAGGGCAGTGGGAGGAGGGAGAGGGGTGTATGGGGATGGGTTGAAGGGGAAAGAGGGAGGGCGGTGAGGAAAGAGGAAGAGGACAGAGGGTCTGGGGGAAGGCAGCAGAGGAGAGTTGGGGGGGGAGGGGGAGGAGAATGAAATGAAGAAGGAGGTGGAGTGGGAGAGAGAGCGGGCAGTGAGGATGGGAGTGGGGGCAAGGGCTTGATGCGGGCTGGTGAACTGGATGAATAGAGGAATTTAAGGACATGAGCGGAAAGTGGCATTAAGCGACAGACAGGACAGACAGATACTCGCCCAATGAAACAAGAAAAGAAAAGAACAAATAAATAATTGAACATTGAATCCTTTATTTATTCCCTCCGATGTAGCAATAGACGAATCCAAAGAATGCAGAAGAAGAGAGAGAGATAGACGAGAGCAGAGAGAGACGTAGAGAGAGATCGGTATGGAGGAGAACTGAAAGAGAAAGAGAGGAGAAGAGAGAAGAAACTATAAGAAACAAAATTCATAACGAAAGAAACAAACCCTCAAGAAAGAGAGAGAGAAAAAAAAGAAAAATAAATAGATAGATAAATAAAAAAAGGGGAAAAAAGAAAGAAATGAAAACGATTTGATAAAGAATAGAAAAAAATAGGGAGGGAAGAGGGAGGCGAGGAGGATGAGGAGAAGGAAGGAGAAAGAGAAGGGAAGAGAGAAAAAAAGGAGAAAAACAGCGAAGGAAAAGGGAAAGAAGAGAGAGAGAGAGAAGAAAAAAAAGAGAGAAAGCAAGGGAAAGAAAGAGAGAAGAAAGGAGAAGAGAGAGAAAGAGAAAGAAGAAAAAAAGAGAGAAGAAAGAGAAGGAAGAGGCGAAGGAAGAAGAAACGCAGAGAGGAGAAGGGGGAGAGGGAGGAAGGTGGGGGGGGGGAGGAGAAGACATACCATAATGGCGATTACGTGACGGTCATTCGCTGGAATTTGACCTCTCGTGACCTCTCTTGCCAGGGGTCTATTCGCTATGACAGGCAAAAACTGAGCGGTTGTCACTCACGAGGGGGGAGAGGGGGTTAGTGGGGGGAAGGGAGGAGGAGGAGGGGGTATGTTGGCCTCACGTTTTCTCCTCAAGACTATTTTCGAAGGAGGGGTGATGGACAGGGAGAAGGGGAGGCGAAGCGAAGGGGGTGATGTGAGTGGAGGAGGCAGCCTCGGAATCAGGGTGTGCCAGGACAGGAAAGGAGAGTAGAGGGTCTTTACCGTAGCGAGTCCGATGGACAGGGAGACGAGGGCCTGAGGTGAAAGCGAGCGGAGAAGAGAGCGCCACCTGATTGCGACCGACAAGGAGGGAGGCAAGGCGTAAGGAGGGAGGAGTAAAAAGCTGGAGGAGGCGGGCGAGAAGAGGGGAGGGAGTGAAGGACAAAATAAAAATTTTTGTTATTATTCCAGGAAAGATACTAACACGTTTATTTTTTTATTTGTTTTCTCTTATTTTCTAAGCTTAAATAGCAATTCGGTAAATGTTAGCTAGTTCTGGGAAAAGGTCCAACTAATATATATTTTTGTATTTCTCTTTCAATATCGTATAAAATAATAGAAACACCCAACTGTATATTAACTCTTGATTCTCTTCATCTACGTCTATCGCTACATCTGATAGATAATAATAGATAAATGTGATAGCTAGCATTATTATTCCATTTTTTCTTTTTTTTTTTTCTTTTTTATATAAACATCAACAGATATAAAATAAATTTTGAAGAAGTATTGGTATTTTTTTCTTCTTTTTCTGTGTCTATTTTGATACGTAATAGACAGTGATAGATAGTGATAGATAATGATAGATAGACTATTTTTACTTCAATATCCAAAGACGGTGAATAAAAAAGTTGGATTGTAAGTAGATATTCATTTAGAAATGTGTTATTGATATATTATTTTATTTTATAACTAACTATCACTTCAATTTACTATATAATCGAGTATTATATTAACAGCTATTGGAATTTTATTAATTCTCTTTTTTATGGAAATAATTTTCTATGCTTTTATTATTATTTTTTTTCAATAGGAGTATATTCTCTCTCTGAAATAAGTTTTTTTTTTTTTGTATCAGGAGAATTTGTTAGTTCTTTTTGTCTTCTTTTTTTTCAGGTGGAGAATGTTTATTATTTACTTATATTTATACTATTTATCGCACATCAGGATTACTCCACCTTGAGACTTATGTGGTATTTATGTATTATATTCGTTCGTTCTCCTTTATCTATTTGTGTGCTCATACCTCTCGAAGGAAGAACTGACCCGTTTGAAAAGGAAAAGGAGAAGGGTATAGTAGAGATCAGCAAGAGGGAGAAGGAAAAGAAGTAGGAAAGAGGGATATAGAAACGGGAAAAGAAGGTGCAAGAAAAGAAGAAAGGAGAATAGGGAAGGAGAAGTAAGGACAGGAGAAATTAGTCCCAATTTTAAATTCAACTGTTTAATCATATAAACAAAAAAAAAAAAAAAAAAAATAAAAAAAAATACAAATGAAAGGAGATGGTGAACAAAAACAAAAACAAATAAATCAAACNTCCATTTCTTACTATTATCACCTCCCCCTTTTCTCTCTTTCCTTTTTCTCCTTTATTTTCCTCCCTCCCCTCTTTCTCCATATCGCATATTTTCTCCTCACACTCCATCTCCCTCCCCTCCCACTCTCCTCCGCCTCCCTTCCCAATCCTACAACTCTCCCCTTCCCCTGTACCTCCTCACCCCCCCTTCCCTTGTAGCTCCCCCTCCCCCCTTCCCCTCCCTCTCTCTCCCACAATTCCCCCCTTCCCTGTACCTCCCCCTCCTTCCCCCAACCCTCTCTCCCACTTCCCCCTAAACTTCCCCCTACCCCCCCACTCCTCGCAGTTGGGGGTCGACTCTCGGGAATATCACAAATTTCACCCACCATGATTTATGGGAGGGATTCTGATGAGTCAAAATAAAGGCGGACGGGGGGGGGAGGGGGGGAGAGAGGGAGGGGAGGTGGCGTGAGAGAGAGAGAGAGAGAGAGACACAGATAGGACATAAATAGACACGCCACACATATGTGTTTATATGTATGTGTGTATATATATACATACAAAAAGGAGTATATATATATTATATATATATATATATATATTATATATATATATATATAGATAGATAGATAGATAGATAGATAGATAGGAGAGAAGAGAGGAGAGAGAGAGAGAGAGAGAGATAGATAGATAGATAGATAGATAGATAGATAGATAGATAGATAGAGAGAGAAGAGAGACGAGAGAGAGAGAGAGAAAAGAGAGACAGACAGAGAAAAGACACAGAGAGAGATAAAGATAGACAAAAGATACAGATGTTGGAAGAGCTGAGGAAAGGGTAGATGAGAAGGAAAGTACAAAGGGAGTGATATGAAGAGATAGAAAGAAGAAGGAGTGGGAAAAAAAAGAGAAAGGGAGAGTACGAAGAGATGGGAAATGAAAGAGAGGAAAATAAAGTAAGGAGGAAAAGTGGGGAAAAGAGAGAAAAGAGAGAGAGAAGGAGAAGAGAAAGAGAGGGGAATAAATGGAGAGAAAGAGGAGAGAGAGGGAGAGAAGAGAAGAGGAGACGGAATGGGGAAGAAATGTGTAATTGAGTTGGGGAAGGGGAGGGGGGTTGAAACGGGGCGGGGGGGGGGGAGGGAAAGGAATCGAGGAAAGGGAGGAAATGTAGATAAGCAAGAAAGGAAGAAGGAATAAAGAAGAAGGAATAAGGAATAAGGAATAAGGAATGAAGAAGAAGGAATAAGAGGGATGGAAATGGGAAAAGAGAAAAAGAAGAGGGTAAGGCGAAGGACAAAAAAAGAAAAAAAAAGAAAAAAAGAAATAGAAAAAAGAATTCGAAGAAATGCAAAAAAAAAAAGAAATAAAATAAAGAGGAAAAGAAAAGAAGATACAAAAAAAAACAAAAAAAACGAGAAAACCCGAAAAAAAGGAAAAAAGGAAAGAAAGAAAGAAAAAAGACCCATAAAACGACATGAAGAAACTTACAATAAACAAAGCAAAAGAGAAAGAGAAGAGAAGAACTAGAGAAAAAAAGAAAGAAAGAAAGGAATAAAAAACCTAAGAATAAAAACGAATTATAAATAAAAAAATCTACAAGTGATAAATATATTATAAATGATAAACAAACCATAAATAATAAAAAAGATACATAAATCATAAACAGGTTATATAAGATAACTAAACAAAAAAGAGTAAAGAATAGAATAGATAAATAATAGATAAATAAATAAAACAGTACGTAATTATTTAATATTCATATCATAGTATAACAGATAAATAAATTAGAAAAATATTATCACTAATACACACTGTAAATGATAAGTGATAACTTAAGGATATTATAAGTAAGAAAGGTATTATAAGTAATACAGTTATTATAAGTAATAAAGTTATTATAAGCAAGAAAGGTATTATAAGTAAGAAAGGTATTATAAGCAAGAAAGGTATTATAAGTAAGAAAGGTATTATAAGTAAGAAAGGTATTATAAGTAAGAAAGGTATTTATAAGTTAATTACAGTTATTATAAGTAATAAAGTTATTATAAGTAATAAAGTTATTATAAGCAAGAAAGGTATTATAAGTAAGAAAGGTATTATAAGTAAGAAAGGTATTATAAGTAATACAGCTATTATAAGTAATAAAGTTATTTTTAAACAAGAAAGGTATTATAAGTAAGAAAGGTATTATAAGTATACAGTTATTATAAGTAACAAAGTTATTATAAGAAAGGTATTATAAGTATGTATTATAAGTAATACAAGAATAGTTATATAAGGTTATTATAAGCAAGAAAGGTATTATAAGTAAGAAATGTATTATAAGTAATAAAGTATTATAAGTAAAGTTATTATAAGTAATTAAAGTATTATAAGCAAGAAGTATTATAAGTAAGAAAGATATTATAAGTAATACAGTTATTATAAGTAAGAAAGGTATTTATAAGCAAGAAAGGTAATAAGTAAGAAAGGTATTATAGTAATAAAGATATCATAGTATTGTAAGAAAAAAATATACGTAATACTTAAAATAAAGTCATGAAAATATCACAACTTTCAATACCTGAGAGAAAGAAGGAGGTAAGGAAATGGTGATAAAGCTATGGAATGAGAGACAAAAGGGAACGAAATAGGAAGAGAAACATCAGAGAAAATGAAACAAAAATAAGCAAACGAATGAACAGGGAATGGGAGAGAAAGAAGAAAAGGGAAGGAAGAAAGGAAAAATGAAGAGGAAGAGAGAGAGAGAAAAAGAAATATGAGGAACAAAAGAAAAAAAAGAAAAAAGAAAAAAAGGAAAACAAAACGATATAAGAAAAAATAAAAGATAAAAGAAAGAATAAGAAGGAGAAACAAACAAAGAAATAGGACAAAGAAAAATAGAAAATACGAGAAAAAAACACAAAAAACTAAAAACCAAACAAAACAAAACAAACAAAAACAAACCAAACAAAAGAACAAAACAAGGACAACAAAAATACAAAGAAGACAAAAACAAAAGAAATAGACAAAGAAAAAAAACGAGAAAGACAAAAAATGAAAACCAACCAAAACCAAAACCAAAACAAACAAACAAACGAACAAAAAAAACAAAACAAAAAAACAAAAACAACAACAACAAAGACAATAAACAACAACAAAAAGACAATAAACAGCAAAACAAAGACAATAAACAACAACAAACAAAAACAATAAAACAACAAAAAAAGACAATAAACAACAACAAAAAGACAAATAAAGAACAACAAAAAAGACAAATACAACAACAAAAAGACAATAAACAACAAACAACAAAAGACAATAACAAGACCAAACAAAAAAACAAGCCAAAAAAGCCCAAAAACCGCATCCTACCCGCCGCCTCTTGGCCTCTCGAAAACCCCGTTATAGAGTAATCACATCACTGTCTGACTCGATGATGGTGTATCAGACGATAACATTTAATTACTGTGCTTCCCTCCCTCTTAATTCGCCCCCTCCCCCCCTCCCCCCCCCCCTCTTGCCCAATGACCCTTCTCTCCCCCCGCCTCCCACCCTGCTCTCTTTTCCTCTCTTTTCGTCTTTCTCGGGTGTGTCTGGTTCCTATTTCTCATTTCTTTGTCTCTTCTTCTTCTTCTTCTTCTTCTCTACCCCTTCCTTCCTTTCCTTCTTCCTTCTTCTCTTTCCTTTCCTTCTTTTCTTCTTCTACTCCCTTCCTCTCCCTCTTCTTCCGTCTTTCCCTTCTCCTTTCCTCTCCTCTTTCCTCTACCTTCTCTTCTTCTCCTTCACATTCTCCTCCTTAACCCTCCTCTCCCCTCTACCCTTCCCCTAGCTTCACCCCCCACCCTTCTAAGCTTCCTCCATCCCCTACCCTCCTCTCCCTTCCCCTTCCTACATCCCCCTCCTTCCTCTTCCCATCCCACCTCCCTCCTCCTCTTCCTCTCCCACCTCTCCCTCCTCCTCTTCCCCATCCATCCTCCCCCTCCTCCTCTCCCATCCATCCTCCC
>NW_020871609.1:597982-611803 GCF_003789085.1 Penaeus vannamei | reverse complement strand
GGAAGAGAGAAGGAGATAGTGGGTGAGGAAGAGGACAGTAGAAGGAGGAGGAAGTGGTGGAGAAGGAGAGAAGGGGAAGAAGAAGGAAGTTGGTGGAGGCTAAAGGGAGGTAGGAAGACGGGTGGTGGAGAGATTGAGAAACGGAGATGGAAGAAGGAAGAAAAAAAAGAGTGACCCAGAGATGGTCAGAAAGAGGAAGAAAAAAAGAAAGAACAAGGTATGATGAAGGATGAGGAATAAGGTATGAGGCTGCAGTGAAACAGGAGGAAAGAAACTGGTTGCCGAGAAAGAATTTGTTTTCAATTGTTATTCTTTCTAATTACTCATTATCATCAAAATATACCTGTATGGCCATCCATTAACTACTAGTTCATTATTAGCATAGTTATTTTCGTTATTATTAGTATGATTATCACTAATATCATCTTTCATTATTAATAGTATTAATAATTTAATAAAACAACAATTATTCTCTTTTTAATAATAATATTCATATTCATTATAACTAGAATTAATAATATTGATTAATCTTCATAAATTGACAAGTATTATAATCATCATCTTCTTATTAATATCTTAATATACTATATTAAATCTTTCATTATTAAAGGTATATTAAATATATCAAATTAATCTTTCATTATTAAAGTATTAATAATCATCATTTCATCTTTCTTATAACCGTATGGTTATTATTTATATCCACTATCCCGATCATTTCATCACCAATGCCCAAAATTATGATCATTATTCATTATTATGAATTATGATCATTATGATTATCTTCAAATTTATGATCATAACCATAATCTTCATCACTAGACCACACCACCATTCTTCATTCACCATTAATCACCACCATCATTCACCTCATCACCATTAATCACCACCATCATAATCATCATTTAATCACCACCCATCTATCCACCATTAATCACCAACCATCCTCAATCACCTTAATCACCACCATCACCACCATTAATCACCACCATTCATCACTCTCGAATCTTCATCACCTTACATCACACCATCATTCACCATTAATCACCACCATTCATCACCATTATCACCACCATCATCACCAAATTAATCACCACCTTCATCACCATTAATCACCACCTATCCTTCATCCACCCTTAATCATCACCTCATTCACCATTAATCCACCACCATCTCATCACCATCATCACCATTAATCACCACCATCATCACCATTAATCACCACCATTCCATACATCATCATCACACATATTCACCATCATCAATCACCATTCATCACCCATTAATCACCATCCAATCCTTCATCATTATCACCATTAATCACCACCATCATCACCATTCCCATCATCACCACCATCATTCACCATTAATCACCACCATCATCACCACTTAATCCCACCATCATCACCTTAATCACCACCATCATCACCATTAATCACCACCTCAATCACCATAATTCACACCATCTTCCATCATCATTAATCACACCATCATCACCATTATACCACCATCCTCATCATCATCACCATTAATCATCACATCATCACCATTAATCACCACCATCCATCATCAATCACCATTTATCATCACCATCATCACCATAATCACCCATTCCTCATTTCATTCATCACATTAATCACCACCATCATCCTTCATCATTCATCCACCATTCATCATCATCACACCATCATCACCATTAATCATCATCACCATCCTTCATCATCATCACCATTAATCATCGACCATCATCACCATTAATATCACCACCATCCTCATCTCATCACCATTAATCACCACCATCAATCACCAGTTAATCACCACCATCATACCATTAATCACCACACCATCATCACCATTCCACCATATCATCACATCATCACCATCATCACACATTAATCACCACATCATCACCATCAATCATTCACCATTAATCACCACCATCTTCATCACCATTAATCACCACCATCATCACCATCATCACCATTAATCACCACCTCACATCATTAATCACCACCATCTCATCACCATTAATCACCACCATCCTCATCACCATCATCACCATCATCCATTAATCACCACCATCCTCATCACCATTAATCACCACCATTTCCTCATCACCATTAATCAATCACCATCATCACCATTAATCACCACCATTCCTCATCCATGAATCCACCACCATCAATCACCATTAATCACCACCATCAATCACCATCACCCCATTAATCACCACCATCCTCATCACCATTGAATCACCACCTCATCACCATAATCACCACCATCACCACCATTCATCACCATATAATCACCACCAATCCCCATCACAACCACCATCCACCATCATCACATTAATCACCACCATCACCACCATCATCACCATTAATCACCACCATCCCCATCACAACCACCATCACCACCATCATCACCATTAATCACCACCATCACCACCATCATCACATGAATCACCACCATCCCCATCACAACCACCACCCGTCTCCTCGCCTCTCCTCTCCTCCTCCCTCCGCGAAGAATGGAAAAAGGGCCGAAGCAGAATAGAATAAAAAAAAACCCTCGATTTCGTCTCTCGCGAATAATGATGAAACGACAACGACCATCTCCATTGGTTTAAAAAAAAAAAAAAAAAAAAAAAAAAAAAAAAAAAAAAAAGTCGATAAAGTTTATTTCCCAAGTCGGCCATTTTGTTCCCCCCCGAAGGCTGTAATTGCGCACGTCATCCCGTAATTTGTTCATCGGCGATTTTCATCTCTCTCTCGTCTCTCTTGTTTCTCTTTCTCTTGTCTCTCTTGTCTCTCTCTCTCTCTCTCTCTCTCTGTGTCTGTCTCTTGTCTCTTTCTCTTTCTCTCTCTCTCTGTCTGTCTCTCCATCTCTCTCTCTGTCTGTCTGTCTCGCTCTCTCTCTCTTTCTCTTCTGTCTCTCTTCTCTCTCTCTCTGTCTGTCTGTCTGTCTCTCTCTCTCTCTCTGTCATGTCTCTCTCTCTCTTGTCTCTGTCTCTCTCTCTCTCTCTCTCTCTGTCTCTGTCTCTCTCTCTCTCTGTCTCTCTGTCTCTCTCTGCTCTCTCTCTCTCTCTGTCTCTCTGTCTCTCTCTCTCTCTCTCTCTCTCTCTCTCTCTCTCTCTCTCTCTCTTCTCTCTCTCTCTTCTCTCTCTCTCTCTCTCTCTGTCTGTCTGTCTCTTCTCTCTCGCTCTTGTCTCTTTCTCTCGCTCTTGTCTCTTTCTCTCTCTCTCTCTTTCGCTCTCTCCTACCCTCTCCCCCCTCTCTCTCACTCTCTCTCTCTCTCTCTCTCTCTCTCTCTCTCTCTCTCTCTCTCTCTCTCTCTCTCTCTCTCTCTCTCTCTCTCTCTCTGTTGTCTCTCATCTCTCTCTCTCTCTCTCTCTCTCTCTTCTCTCTCTCTCTCTCTCTCTCTCTCTCTCTCTCTCTCTCTCTCTCTCTCTCTCTCTCTCTCTCTCTCTCTCTCTCTCCTCTGTGTGTCTGTCTCTTTCTCTCTCTCTTTCTCTCTCTCTCTCTCTCTCTTGCCTTTCTCTCTCTCTATCTCTTTCTCTCTCTCGCGTTAGTGTTGTAATACCCAAACGAGAGGGATTTCGTCCTGATAATAACAACAAAAACAACAACAACAATAGTAATAATAAAGTTAGAAATGATAATGATGAAGATAATAACAATAAAATCAACAACAACAACAATAATAGAGATAGTAATGATAATGATGATGAATAATGATGATAACAAAATTACGAAACAATAATGATAAAGATAGTATAATATTGATGATAATGATTATAATAAAACGACGAAACAACAACAATAATAATATAGATAGTAATGATAATGATGATGATAATGATAATAATAAAACAGCAAAAACAACAACAACAACAATAATTATAAAGATAGAAATGATAATGATGAATGATCATAAAGATAACAAAACAAAACAACAACGTAAGAAAGATAGTAATGTAATGATAATGCTAATAATAAAACAACGAAACAACAACAACAATAATAAAGTAAAATAATGTACTGATAATAATAATAACAAAACAACAAAAACAACAACAATAAGAAAGATAGTAATGATAATAATAAAACAACAGAAACAACAACACAGACAACAATAATAAAGTAAAAATAATGATAACAATAATAACAATAACAAAACAACGAAAAACAAACAACAATAAGAAAGATAGTAATGATAATATAATAATAAAAACAACGAAAACAGCAACAAAGATAGTAAAAATAATGATAACAATAATAATAATAACAAAACAACGAAAAACAACAACAATAAGAAAGATAGTAATGGTACTGATAATGATAATAATAAAACAACAAAAACAACAGCAACAAAGATAGTAAAAATAATGATAATGATAATAATAATAACAAAACAAAAACAACAACAATAAGAAAGATAGTAATTATAATGATAATAATAATAATAAAACAACGAAACAACACCAACAACAAAAGTAAAAATAATGATAACAATAATAATAAACACAAAACAACGAAAAACAACAACAACATTAACGATAGTAAAAATAATGATAACGATAATAATAATAAGAAAACAACGCAACAACAACAACAAATATAGCAAAAAGTAATGATAACAATAAAATATAACACAAAAACAACGAAAAACAACAACGACAACAGAGCAAAACAAAAGACGATCGCCTCGGCCTTTTTCCCGCGCAAACCGACTACAAATTGGCGGGAAAAAAGCCCGCTTCGCTCCGCCAGTCAACGGTACACAATAAATTCAAATTACAGAAGGCGTTTCAACTCGTGAATCATGTTTATTTAGTGAGATACGCTTATAAAGGCTTGTTGTCGATGAACGAACCTCGGGTCCAAGAATGAGACTAATTCTTAATACGATTTTAATACAATCTTGGTTTCTTGCGTGCGTTTTTATTTACTTATTTTAAAATTTTCATCGTTATTATTTTTTTTACTTCGTTGTATCATTTCTTTCTTCTTTTTTTTATATATCAAAGGAATGTCTAGAGAGATTTTAAACCGCCATATGCACAAAGAAATAGAAAAAAAAAAGTTAATAAACATATTCATATGTTCGGAAATAATAATAAATATAAGGAAATAAGGAAAAAATATATCGTATGAGACTAAATATATTCAAGGACTTAAAATGCTAATAACGAAGATATAATCAATAAAAAAATGATTGATGAGGTGATTTTACAAGTGATAAGACGAAAGCAATTATCATTTTGCTTATCAATATCATGTAGATAAAATATTCTTAGAAGGAGTGCACAAGATTATTAATGATGATGCTAATTATAATGATGACGATCTTAATTATGCAAGTAGCATTACTAATGAGGATGGAAATATTAGGGTGAATAAAAGTTGTGATTATATGACTGTTGCAGATGTTGCTGTTATTATTATTTATTATTTATTATTATTATTATATTATTGTTTTGTTATTATTATTATTGTTATTATTATTATTATTATTATTATTATTATTATTATTATTATTATTATTATTATTATTATTATTATTATTATTATTATTATTATTATTTATTATCATATTATTATTTATTATCATTATAATTATTATTTGTTATTACTATTATTATCATTATCATGATCCATTTTATTATCGTTATTGCTATTATCATTATCATCATTACCACTTATTCCTATTAGTATGGTTATAATCATTATTATTACTAATTCTATCAAATCATCATTATTATCATTAATATCAATATCATCACCATTTTTATCATCATAATTATAGCTAATAATAATGATTAGTTATATTATAATTGCCAATACTATTATTAAAAATGATAACATTGATTATCATTATCATTAGTATTATTCTTAATACTGGTACTATTATTAACATTATTATTATCACTATTATTATAATTATTATTGTTATACTATTCATTATTATTACTATTATTATCATTATTATTATTATCCTTATTATTATTATTATTATCATTATTATTATTATTTCTATAATTCTTACCATTATTACTATTATCATTATTATCAACAATGTTATTGATATTATCATTATCGTCATAATTATTATCGATACTATCCTTATCCTTATCATTAATATTCATTAATTATTATTACTATCGTTACTATTGTTATTATCATTATTATCATTAACATTACTATTATCATGGTGATTATCATAGTTATCAATATCATCAATATTATGATTGATAGAGTCATTATTATTATCATCATTTATATTAATATTTTCATTATTATTATGATTTTACTTTCATTATTGTTATTTCATCTTACTCTTAAACATTATTATTACTATTACTATTATCATTATCATTATGATTATTATTATATTCATTTTTATCATTATTATCGTGTTATTCATTGTTATCGCAATCACTTAAGCTATCATTATCAATATTATCTTTATCATTATTGTTATCACTATTTCTATTATTACTATTATTATCATCATTACTATCATCATTATTTTATCATTATCATTAACATTGTTATCAATATTTCTATCTATATATCCATTTCATGATTATCATTATTATCATTATTACCATTGTTACGACTATCATGGTAATACTACTAATGATGAAGATTATAAAATTATAATGAAAATTATGAATGAAATGATGATTATGATAGTAAATAAATAAAACAGGATAATGATAATGATAAAACAATATTAATGGTATATGATGATATTGATGACACTAATAGTAATGATATCAATAATAATGATAAAAACAATGGTAGTAATAAATAACAGTTATAATAAAAAAAATTGAAAAATAATGTCGATAACGTGATGATAGAAATAATAATATTGATAAAAATAACGATAATGAAATGATAATGTTTCAGATAATAATAATGATGATGATAATAAGAATGATTATAATGATGATAAAAACAAATGATAATATAAATAATAATATATAATAATAATAATAATAAAATAATGATAATAATATGTTAATAATAATAATAATAATGACAATGATGATATGATGGATAATAATAATAATAATAATAATATAATAATAATAATAATAATAATAATTATAATGATCCAATAATGATAGTCAACAACAACAACAAAATAATAATGATAATAACAACAAGAATAATAATTATTATAATAATAAATAATAATGATGATAATGATAACAACAGCAGCAATAACAACAATAATAACAGTAATAATAATTAATAATAGTCATAGGAATAATATCAATCATATATTAATAATAATGATAACAGTAATAATAATAATAGTTATAATAAATAATTATATATAATGATTAATAATAATGATAGTAATATGATAATAATTAATAATAATAGAATGATACTACTACTACTAATAATAATGATAATAATATAATAACAATAATAATAATAATAATAATAATAATAATAATAATAATAATGATAATAATAATAATAATAATAATGATACTACTACTACTACTTACTACTACTTAGTAATGATAATAATAATGATAGTAATAATGATTATAATGACAATAAGGAGAATGATTAATACATAATAAATAATAATAGATAATAATAATAATAATAATATAATAATAATAATATAATAATAATAATAATAATATAATAATAATAATAATAATAATAAAATGATAATAAGAACAATAACAATAATAATGATAATAATGATAACCTAAAGGAGAATGATAATGATAACGATAGTAATATAATAACAATGATTGATGATAATAATAATGAAAATATAATAAAAACAACAATAAATAATAACTATGATGACCCGACAGTAGTAATGGTTATGTAATAATGATGATGATGATAATGATTATAATAAAGATTATTATAATCATACTAAGAACAGATAGTAGTGGCAATAATAATTATAATAATTTATAATAATAATAATAAAATATAATAATAATTATATAATGATAATTAATAAATAATAATGATAATATAGCAATACTATAATTATAATAACAATAAGAAGAACAGTGATCATAATAATAACAATAGTGATGACAAAATAACAATAATATAATGATTATATTAGTGATAATGACAAGAATGAATAATGACTATATTAACTGGAGTTATAATGATTATAAATCGAATTAAAGGGTAATAATGTAATAATCAATAAGGTAATAATGACTAATAATAATATAATAATAATATATAATAATAATATAATAATAATAATAAATAATAATAATTTCTAATGACAATGAGAAAGAAATGACGATGATAAAGATAACGATGATGTGAATGAGAGACTTTACGATAAATGTGAGAATAATAATAGTAATAGCAATAATAAACGTAATGATATTATCAATGCTAGTCCCTTAGAAAAAGAAAAAAAAAAGAAAAGAATATAAAAATAAGTGAAAAAAGTGTGAAGGAGAAAAGAAGGAAAATGAAAAAAGAAAAAGAAAATAGTTTGAAGAGTTGAAATAATAGAGAATATAATGGGGAGGACAAAGGAAAGGAGCAAAGAAGATACCGAGAAAGAAAACGAACGTGAAAAACCACTAAGCAAACAAAACTCTCAGTCAAATCGTCCGCCTTATACCTACCACACGATGACTACCGGGAACGGATCAATCACAAAGAGCAACGTCAGGAAACAGGAAGAGGAGGAGACACTAGACGCGTGTGCCCTTCAACTACAGCAAGGCGAGGGAACGAGAGAAATAGAAGGAACAATGAAAAAGAGGAGAAAGAACAATATAGTGAAATGGAAATTAGAAAGGTAGAATAAAGAGAGAAAAGATCAAGACAGAAATAGGAATAGGAATAAGAAATTAGAATAAAAAAATAATTAAAGAACTGACACGAAAAGAGAGAGAAAAATAAAAAGAAGAAGAGCAAGAAAAAATGATTTTTTATATAAAACGAAATAAGACAAAATACACAAGAAAAGGACGCGCAAGAAAGAGAAAGGAAGACAGAAAACAGATAGAGGGAAAACAAAGGAAAAAAAAGAAAGAAAAAAAGAAAAAAAAAAGAAAATAAAACGACACAAACAATAAAACCGGAAAAAAAAAAAAAAACACAACAAAGAAAAAAACCAACCATGAACAAAAAAAAAAACACAATCAACAAAAATAACAAACACCTCTCCCAACCCCTTAAACGCCCCCTTCTGTCACGCCCCTCACACCGTCACCCCTCCCCTTCCCACGCCCCCCCCCGCCTCTCCTTGCCCCCCCCCGCATTCCCCCCTCCGCCCTCCCCCCAGCATCCACCTTCCTTTACCCGCATGTGCCGAGCAGTGAGACAAGTAGGTAGCGTACAAGTACGCACAAGATGTATCCCCTCATACCGGAGTCTCGTCTATACATGTAGAGACAGCAAAGTATCTGTCTCCATCACGCGCCGAACGCAACTCACCCGAAGCCGTTATCTTTATCAGCGATACGTCTGGCGACACCTGCCTAGTGCTCCCGTCATTCTGACCGCGCACCGCGTCGATAACAGCCTCGCGCATCTTATACCCGGATCCCGTCGTTCGAACTTCCAGCTCGCGTCACCGCACTCGTTGCGCAGAGTCGCGCGCGCGGCGCACAGATACTATCGCGACGGCCACTATGCAAGGTCGCATGCAAGCTCCCGCATGACATAGAGGCACTCCTCTCCAGTCTCTCTTCCCTCCACCCTCTCATCCCCCCTATGACCCCCTCGCCCCCCCCCCCCCCCAAACCAAAAAAAAAAACAAAAAAACTTTTTCCCCCCTCCCCCGCAAAAAAAAAACCCTCCTCTTTCCATCCACCCCCCCAAAAAACAAACAAACAACAAAATCTAAAACTTAAAAAACCTCCTCTTTCCCCCTCCCCTCACCCCCCTAAAAAAAAAAACTCTTTCCCATCCAAGGCAGGACCCCTCCCCAGTCCACACCTCCCCCAAAAAAAAAAAAAAAACTCTTCCCATCCCTTCCCCCTTCTCCCCCCCAAAAAAAACCCTCCTCTTTTCCCATCACCCCCCCCCCAGAAAAATAAAACTCCTCTTTCCCATTCCCCCCCCTTCCCCCCCAAAAAAAAAAAAACCTCCTCTTTTCCCATCCCCCCGTCCCCACAAAAAAAAAAACAATGAACAAACAAAAAAACTAAATAAGCTCCTTCCCATCCCCCCTCCACCTCCCCCTCCCCCCCCCCCAAAAAAAAAACCCCCAAAAAACCCCCCCTCTTTCCCATCGCAGCAGAGGTCGCTGAGGACGCCCTCCCCATTCCAACCCCTCCACCCCAAAAAAACCCTCCTTTTTTCCCAATCCCTATCCCCCACCCCCCAACCCCCACCCAAAACCTCCTCTTTCCCCATCCTCCCCAAAAAAAACTTTTCCCCCTCCCCCCCCAAAAAAAGAACCCTCCTCTTTTCCCATCCCCCCTCCCCTCCCTCCCCCCTCAAAACCCCCAAACCCCCCCCTCTTTCCCCATCGCGGCAGAGGTCGCTGGGCGCCCCGACCGGCAGCCGAGCGGCGCTGCGTCGCGCCGTGGGTGGCTGGGCGCGCGAGGGCCGCCCGCCATACTGATTGGCCGCCGGAAACGGGCGTGTGAGCAGCTCTCTTGGCTCGGTCGGCTATTTTTTTTTGGTTATTTCTTGCTTTCTTTTTGTTATTTATTGCTTCTTTTTTGTTTATTTCTTTTCTTTTCTTTTTGTTATTTCTTTTCTTCTTCTTTTGTTATTTTTTCTTCTTTTTGTTATTTCTTTTTTGTTTTTTTTTTATTTTCTTTTTTTTTTGTTATTTCTGTTTCTTCTTTGTCTTTTATTATTTCTTTTTCTTTTCTTTTTGTTATTTCTTTTCTTTCTCTTTTTGTTATTCTTTTCCTTTTTGTATTTCTTTTCTTGTTTTTTTTTAATTATTTTTATTTCTTTTTCTTTTTGTATTATTCTGTTCTTCTCTTTGTCTTTTTTTATTATTTCCTTTTCTTCTTCTTTTTATTATTTCTGTTTTTCTCTTCTTAGTCTTCTATTTTTTTGTTATTTCTGTCTTCTCTTTTCTTAGTCTTGTTTTTTAGATATTTTTATTCTTTTTTCTTTTCTATTATTTCTGTTCTTCTCTTTTCTTTGTCTTCTGTTATTTCTTTCTTTTTCTCTTTATTATTGTCTGTTCTTCTCTTTTTTTTTTTTTTAGTCTTCTTTTTAGTTATTTTCACTCTTCTTCCTCTTTTTGGTGTAGATTGGTTTGTTTACTATTTTATTTACTATTAAATTTTCATTTATTTAATCGTAAATATTATTTATCTATTTATTATCATTAATTTTATTTATTTACTTTTATTTATTATTTTTTTAGTGTTTCGCTTGTTTTTCTTTTTCTTTACTTTTCGACTGATTTCTGTTTCATTAAAAAAAATCCTTCTATTCATTTCTATCTATTTTAATTTAAGTTTTGGTTTTGTTTTCAAAAAAAAAAAATCACGTTTTTATTTTATTTTATTTTGAGTTCTGTTTATGTTTTTATTTTTCTTACTTATTTTCTTAAATTTATATTCTGTTTCGATTTTTTGTGTCTTTCATTTAATTAAAATTTCATATATTCTATTTTTCGATTTTTTCCATTTTTTAAAATCAGATTTTTCTCTCTTTTTAAAAATTTCTCCTATTCTTAAATTTTTCGTTTTTCTTTTTTGCTTTTTTTACTTTTAATGTATGCTTTGTGGCCTCTATAACCAAAATTATTCATATTTTGCTATTTGTTTGTAATTTACATATAAAGATTTTGTTTTTCCTATCTCTTGTATTTTTCATTATTAGTTTATTTGGTTTTTATTTTTTCTTTTATATCTTTCAATCATCGTCAATTATCGTGTTTTTCTCTTTTTTTTACTTTTTCTGATTTTTAAACACTTTTCCATCTTATATGATGATATTTCAGACTATAAATTATTAAGAATTATCGTTAATATAATTAATTTAATTTTATTTCTAAATCTCTTATTTAATGTAATCATTTTCTCTGTTCTTTTATTGATTTCATCTCTTCTTTTTTCCCTCTTTTTCGCGTCTGCTTTTTCTCTCTCTATCTAGTCTCTATTCCCCTCTCTCTCTTCTCTCTCTTCTCTCTCTCTCCCTTCCCTCCCTCTCTCTCTCTCTTATCTCTTATTCCCCTTCTCTCATCTCTCTCTCTTTCCATGTTTGTTC
This sequence comes from Penaeus vannamei, assembly GCF_003789085.1. Lineage (NCBI taxonomy): Eukaryota > Metazoa > Arthropoda > Malacostraca > Decapoda > Penaeidae > Penaeus > Penaeus vannamei. The sequence continues at coordinate 599,591 of NW_020871609.1, read as the reverse complement.
ACCTCTTTTCCTTTTATGATCACTTTTTCCTTCCATCTATCTATCGCATCTTCTCTCCCTCGCCACACCCACTTCCCAACGGCCTCTCTATCGCTTCCTTCACCCCACTCTCCCACCCCCTCCGTTCCCTCTCCCCCCCCTTCTCCTCTCCCTGCCCCCCTCCCACATCCCCTCCACCTCTATATCCCTCCCTCTCTCACCCCATTCTCCACCTCCTCCAACCCTCCCCTCTCCATCCCTCACCCCCATCCCCCCACCTCTAATCCCTCCCACCTCACCTTCCCTCCTCAACCCCACCCCGCCCTCTCGCTCGCCCATTCGCCCCCGCCCGCGCAAGAAATTCACTCAAAGCGACCGACTCGGTAATACCGGACGACACGAAACCGCCCGTAAGGCCCGCCGAAGGACGCCCACACACGCCCGCGCCGGCCGCCGCCGCCAACGCCGCCCACCGCGACACTTGGGCTTCTCGCACGTCTCGCTTGTCTCATTTGCGACACTTTTTTTTAAATTATTTTTTCTTTGTTTCTTTCGTTTGCGACCACTGTTTTTAAAATATTGTTTTTTCTTTTTTCTTTTCTTTTTCTTTTTCTGTGGCGGGATGGGCTTTTTTTTGTTTTTTTTGGTGGGGGGGTGGAGAGGGAGGGTATGGGCGGGGAAGGGGGACTGAGTATAGAGGGGGAAGGGGAAGAAGGGAAGGTGAGGGAAGAGGAGGGGGTTGGATATGGGTAACGCCCATATATCTTCTTTTTTCTGTACTCCCTCCTTCCCTCCTTCTTCCCCTCCCTCCTTCTCTCTCCTTCCTTCTCCTTCTCTCCTTCCCCTCCCTCTTTCCTTGCTTCCTTCCTTCCTTCCCTCCTCCTTCCCCTCCCTCCTTTCACCCTCCTTCCTTCCTCCTTTCTCTCCTTCCCTCCCTCCTATCGCTCCTCCTTCCTTGCTTCCCTCGCTTCCTTCCTTCACTCCTCCTTCCCTCCCTCCTTCCTTCTTCCCTCTTCCCTCCCTTCCCTTCCTCCTTTATCTACCAAAGGAAGACCAAACCAACAAACACAATTCACAGAAAAATACGAACGAAACAAAGGAACATAAGGAAAAACGAAAAAAAAAGAAAAAAGAAAAAAAAAAGAACGAAGACAACATCAAAACGTAAAATCGCAAAGGAGAGGGAAACGAAAAAAGAAAAAAAAACCGAACCAAAACGACGAAAACGAAAAAAACGAAAAAAAAGCCAAAAAAAAAAAAAAAAAAACGAAAAAAAACCCTACCGAAAATACGAAAGAAAAAAAACCCGGGAAAAAAACGACGAAAAAACGAAAAAAAAACGAAAAAAAAGGAAAAGAAAAAAAAAAGACGAAGACATTCAAAACGGTAAAATGCAAAGGAAGGAAAACGAAGAAAAAACCCGAACAAAACGACGAAAACGGAAAAAAAACGAGAAAAAAAGCAAAAAAAAAAAAAAAACCGAAAACCCTACCGAAAAACGAAAGAAAAAACCCGAAAAAAACGGACGAAAAACGAAAAAACGAAAAAACCCCTACCGAAAAAAACGACGAAAAAAACCCGAACAAACGACGAAAAAAAAAAAAACCCCCCTACCGAAAAACGAAAGAAA
>NW_020871609.1:582252-584247 GCF_003789085.1 Penaeus vannamei | reverse complement strand
CAAACTCTGATATTTGTTTTCAAATGGAGTGTCGTCAACCTAGCATTTCAAAAACCATAAAGAAACGCCCCAAAGAGGGGGAAGGAGAACCATAATAAAAAGAAGAAAAAAAAAAAAAAAAAAAGATGAAGAAAAAGAAAAAAATGGCGTCTTGTCAAATATTCCCAAACTTTTACATATCTAGAAACGGGAAGGAAAGGAGCGACGAAAAAAAAACGATAAAAAATGAAAAAGATGGAGAAAGAAGAAAAAAAGAAGACGAGGATAAAAAAAAAAAAAAAAAAAAAAAAAAAAAAAAAAACTTTCCCAAACCTCCCAAGGATAAACTGAAGCAAAGAGGTTATAAAGAGTTGTTATAGCTGGGAAAAAATCCCTCTTTATTCCGACATAAGTGGCGGAGTTGGTCTTTCAGTGCTTGTAGGTACATTACGGCGCCGGGGAAACTTAGCCATAAAAATATATTATTGGAACCTTAAACTGGTTTGATGTAATTGAAATGGACCGTTTTCTGGCGTCCAAACGGGTTCTTTATGGTCGTGTGCTTCACTTTGTGTCTCTTTATCGGTTTTGCTGTCTGTCTGTCGGTTTACCTTCCTCTGTGTGTGTATGCGAGCGTTTGTATATTTGTACACACACACACATACATACACATAGACACACACACACAAAAAACACTCAACAAACACACACACACACCATTATTATTATTGTTATTGTATTATTCATCATTATCAATATTATTATTATTATATTATTCATATTATTATTATTATTATTATTATTATTATTATTATTATTATTATTATATTATTATTATTATTATTATTATTATATTATTATATTATTACATTATTATTATTATTTTATCATATTATTATTATTATTCATTATTATTAATTATTTATTATTTATTATTATATATTATTATATATTATTATTATTATATTATTATTATTATTATTATTATTATTATTATTATTACTATTGTTATCATTATTCCTACTACTCCCACTTTCAATATTACCAGTAGAATTGCTAGCAGCAGCATTATCATTGTTGTTCCTTTTCTTTAAATTATTTTTCATATTATAATTACCTTTAGTGTTTTCATAATCATTACTATCATTATTGCCATTATTGCTATTTTTACTGTCATTATTATCACTATCATTATCATAACTTATTGTTGTTATCATTTTCATAACTATTATCATCATTATCTCTATTACTAGATTTATCAATATCATTATTATCATCATATCATCATTAGTATTATTATCATGATTATATCATAACCATTAATGTTTTTATTATCAAAATGATCGTTATTATATCATTATCATTATTGATGTTACCACTGTTATGATTATCACCATTTCCTTCATAATCCATCATTGTTATTATGATCATTATTGCAACTATCATTATATCTATTATCATCAGTTCTTATCATCATCATCGACATTATCAATGTTATTATTTCCCTTCATTGAAATTGCGATTGATTTCATTAATATTAACATGATATCCATTGTATTATATTTTTCATTATTGGTATTATTCTCATTGGTGTTATTACATTATTATTGTCATTATTTCCTTATTTTCATTTCATTATGATTATTATTACTATTATCATTACTTTATCTATTTCTATCATCATCAATACTATTAATATTATTATTGTTATTATTCTTGTCTTATCATCATTAGCATTATAATTGTCATTATTATCATCATGATTATTGCTATATTCATTGGTATCATCGTTACTATTATTATTGTCATTTTATGTTTATATGTATATATATATATATATATATATATATATATATATATATATATATATATATTATTTATTTATTTTTATTTTATTTATTATCTATTTATTTATTTATTTATTTATATACATACTCACATGTGTGTGTTTGTGTATGTTTATATGCGGTCGTGCGTTTGCATGTTGGGTTACATTTTATGGCTGTTGCAAAATGT
>NW_020871609.1:572252-574752 GCF_003789085.1 Penaeus vannamei | reverse complement strand
ACAAGTTTTTCATTTATGAATTCCAATGGAAATGCCATGGGTGAAAATGCAGAAGAAATTGATCTATCGATTTCAGGCGCTGTCTACATGGACGAAAACTTACCCTCGGACTTGGCAAGATTTAGGGCAAAACCCAACGGGCAAGTTTGAGGCCAAGTACTCAAGATCCTGTCAATATCTCAAACTCGCTTTTTCATATCAATAATTCGCAAAGATATCAAACCATTCGTAATACCCTGTGTGTCAACAAACTCAATGTGGTTTTGATAGAACTGATTTGAAATTCAACCGCCAACCCTCACGCTCCATTATCTATCGCCACGTGACTATCTATCGCGTGGCTAATTGCGTCTATCTTCAAGTTCAAATACGGATCTAATTGGCTCATTTGCTTCCCATCGCTGACGTCATCGATAATAGGATCTCATCTTACGTCCTTCTTCTTCTCGCCGTGTTGGGGAAGGGTCGTTGGGGAAGCTCCCGGAATTGGGGAGAATGGCTCCCTCTATTTCGTTAGTCCTTCGTGGCGGAAATAACCAAGGAGAAACGTATTAAAAAAAAAAGAAAGAAAGAAAAGAAAAAAAGTCATGTTCTATATTAGGTTGTAAGATCAGATTCAATTGTTTTTTTTACCATAGGCCTATATTTCCGTTGAAGACAGCGACTTCAGTGGAGGTATCCTACGCTTTTCATTAAACCATCGTGCCCTCTTCGCCTAAATACAATCCAGGAACAAATAAAAAAAAGTCTCTAAGACAAAAACAAAAAATAAAACTAATCCGGATATAAAACTTGATATAAAGACCCCACCCAACATCACGTCCTCAGCACGTAAACTGTTATTATCATGATAATCCTCCACATCCTACCCTTAACCCGGGAGGGAGGGGGGGGAGGGAGAGGGAGGAAGGAGGGAGGGAGGGAGGGAGGGGGAAAGGAGAGATAGAGGGTGAGAGAGAGATAAAGAGAGAGGGAGGGAGGGGGAAGGGTAGAGATAGAGGGTGAGAAAAGGAGATAAAGAGAGAGCGAGAGTGAGATGTGGAAAGAGAGAGAGAGAGAGAGAGAGAGAGAGAGAGAGAGAGAGAGAGAGAGAGAGAGAGAGAGAGAGAGAGAGAGAGAGAGAGAGAGAGAGAGAGAGAGAGAGAGAGAGAGAGAGAGAGAGAGAGAGAGAGAGAGAGAGAGAGAGAGAGAGAGAGAGAGAGAGAGAGAGAGAGAGAGAGAGAGAGAGAGAGAGAGAGAGAGAGAGAGAGAGAGAGAGAAGAGAGAGAGAGGCCAGGAGTCCCTCCCACCCTCGTCGAAGGCATAAAATTACACTAATCTTCTCGTCAGGCGCAGGACTCGGCTGAGAGCCACGAGGACGCGCCGCTCCGTCAGCCAACAGGATTTTTTGGCAGCGAGTATAGGATAGAGCGTTCGAGTTCATGACTCTGGATTAGGTTACGATTGGAGGGTCGTTTTTGCTTGGTTCGTTTCGGTTTGGTGCTGGTTTCCATTTTTCTGCGTGCGTTATTCTTTATTTACTTTATATTTTTGGTGTGTGACTAGGAATATTCTGTGTTTGAAATACCGGTGTAGCGTGTTTTTTTCCTTCTGAAAAGATGATAAATATCATTCATAAAACATTACAGCTTTCTATATAAATCTAAGCAAAAGACCTTTTCATGCCTTCATCTTTGTGTACATTAAAGGAAATGTAAACTGTATAATTCAGATTATCCTTGGCGAGGCAAGAACTTAAAAAATCGTAACCCAAGTTAGTGCCGATTTACTTGTGCAGCCATTCGGACGTTCCAAGATCAGCAGCCGAACCGGACTCTCAAACATTCCTGACTGACAGCCTCGCTGAACGTGATTGGCGGGTGGAAAGTGGTAGGCGGAGCCTGGGGGAAAAGAGGCGATTGGGATTGGCGGGGAGACGTAAGGAGGCGGGGCTTAGGGGGACGCCCGGGGAAGGAGCAAGCTAGGATAGCTCGGCGCCTCGATGTCGGATCAAGCCATCTCGACGTAAGAATTTACCTGAGATATTTTGGCTTTTAATTCCATTTCTTCCTCTCCTCTTTTTTCCTTCCGAAAGTGAAATCGCTCGATAGCGTCACACTTCATCGAACACATGATAAACCAATTAAATGTGAGGAGAATGCGCGCAGTGATTGATTACTAGGCTCGCGCAGGTAGATGATTGGTGGCCTGGCCGCGGCGATTCAAAAAAACCCGCAGCGCAACCACGAGGGAAACGTTTACAGCAGGAATTTACGATAATCCCCGTGTTTGAGAAGTAGAATAATCACAATAATAATAAATAGATATACGACCCTATCTGTATCCCTCGTAAAACACGGCATTCCTCCTTAATGTTTACCCCAATCTCCCTAAAACGCAGATTAGATAAAATCTAACCTAGCCCCCAAAACGAGACTAAATCAATGTTCTGTCAGCTGTAATCATTATGACTCGTAATGTTTATCAACTCTAATGTATTCAGGCGGTAATCGTGACGTGA
>NW_020871609.1:540708-555093 GCF_003789085.1 Penaeus vannamei | reverse complement strand
TATAACCATAACACACACAAACACACACGTATACACGTATTACATATATGTATACTATATATACATATAATATATAATATATATATATATATATATATATATATATATATATACATATATATACATATATATACATATATATATAATATATATATGTGTATATATATATATATATATATATATATATATATATATATATATATATATATATATATATATATATATATATATATATATATATATAATATCATGTATATAATGTCTAAAGTGATACAGGGTGGGGTCAAATGTTCCGGTTCAGTAGCCTGATCCCCGGCAGCGTGTACTCGAAGCCGCAGCGTGAAAAAGCGAGTCCGCGCCCTCAAACGGAATCCTGCGGCCCCTTACCACACCGCACAAAGGCTCCACGATTTGTTGCGCGTAGCTCAGGGAGGTCCCCGCACGTCCCCAGCGCATGACAGGTGACAGCCACGACACAGGGGAACCGTGCGCAGGGCCCAGGGAGTGCCAGGGGGTCGTTCGGGGCGCCGGGGAGAAATAGCAGCACGGAAGGCGCGGGTGGTGGCAGCAACGGCGAGCTTGCACGTGAGACTATGTCCCGGCGTTTCTCGTTTCCCTGGCAAATTGTCTCGCCCGCTCGCCCGCTCGCTCCCGCCACTGCAACACGTACGGCTCTTTGGGACGGCGCCTCGTCCTCGGCCGAGACTAGGCTACAGCTCCATGTATTTATAAAAGACCTGCCCATCCGTGGCCCTCTCGCTCATGCCCAGTGCTTTGTCTTTGTAGGGGAGGGGGAGGGAAGGGGAGGGGGAGGGGGACGGGGGAGGGGGAAGGGGGAGGGGAGGGGAGGGGGGCGGGGGGAGGGGGGGGAGGGGAGGGCAGGGAGGGGGGGAGGGAGCGGCTGTCGGCCCTGTGTTGTGGGACTTTGAATGCACGGGATGCATGCTGCTTTTTTTTTTTTTTTTTTTTTTTTTTTTTTTTTTTTTTTTACTTTTTTGCATTTCCCTTTTTTTTCATTTGTTTTCGTAGCGGTTTGGTCTGAGTTCATAATTTTTCGCATTTTTTTTTCTGATTTCGCATTTACCGTTTTTTTTTATATTCGCTTTTTTATCCCTTGTTTTTATCTCATTTCCCTCTTTTCTTATTTTTTTTTTCATTTTCTTTTCCTTTTTTCGAAATGTTTCCCTGAATATAAACTTTTTAGTCCTTAAGATTCATAGTTTAAGTAGCGTAATTTTTTTTAATGTAATTTCGTCATTATTAATTTCTGTTGTATAATTTTTTATATCACTATTTATTACTATTGTCGTGATTATATACTTATTATTTCATATCATTATCATTATCACATTCTTCTTATTATTATCATATTACAATTTGCATTATCATTACTTTTATTGTCGTTATTATATTTTTCCTTAAAGTTATTACTCCTATTACCGCCATTATCACAATTTAATCAAACATCATCACTATCATTGTTTTTATATTCATTCATATTATCTTTAATTATATTACTCCATCTCCTTCTCCCCATCATCACCATCGTCATTATTATTACTGCAGCACAAGAGAGGTATATATTATTCATTTATCATTTCATTATTCATTCATCAGCATTTCCCTCCTCCTTTTCCTTTTCTCCCTCCTCCTTTTCCTCCCTTCCTCCTCCTTTTCTCCTCCTCCTCCTCCTCCTCCTCTCTTCTCTCTCCTCTCTCTTTCTCCTTTCTCTCCTCCTCCTCCTCCTCCCCATCATCATCATTATTATCAACATCAACATATTTCTCATCCTCTTCCTCATCATTAATATAATTCAACATATTTTGAAAGATGCACTACCTTCGACACAATCTTCTCAGCTAAAAAAAAAGACTAAAACCTCTTTGTTATGTAAATTTCACAGACACAGAAAATCTATATTAACGAATCACAAAATAAGCCAAAATATCCGATTCAAAACCAGATTAAATCGTTACTGGCGAATGTAACCGAAGATTCCCAACGATATGAATAAGTACTTTCGAAAGATGGCAACCCTACTTTTTCTTCCTCGCTGCAACCTTGCAAGACGACCAAATGCTATTAGCAATGGATGAGGTAAACCAGTTATTTGATAAGGTAGATCAGCTGTTGCCAGTAACATCGACTGATAGACTAATAAGTAACTAGCGGCTCTTAGAAGCATCCGACAGGTATCCCGAGTCAAAGATCCGTGGCACGTGTCACTGGCAATAATTGGTGAGTCGGAAAGTGCCATTTGCAATCGATAAGGTGCCCCGACGAATGACAGATGCTGGCAGTGACCCGTGCGAGTGTCACCTAGTGGTTGGTACCTGTCAACTGGTGATTGATAGATGTTGATAAGTGACGTGAGTGATTGATGTGTGCCAAAGGTGGCCATTGAAAGAGGTCCGGTGGTTTTGAACATGTTTAGAAGTGCCAGACGTGAGTAATGAGTGCGAGCTGTGAGTGATGAGTCCCTGTGACTGAGGAAAGCAAGGGAGGTAAATATAGTTTCTTTCAATTACAGGCAGAGGAAAAAAGTTTGTTTGTTTGTAGTTATTAAAGGGATTCTCTTGTCGTTTCTTTGCCGTCTTTTGATAAATAACTCATATCGAGGTTAAAGACAAACAATTAAACAAATAAACTAATGAAAAACAGCAACAAAAACAACATACTGTTTTCTTGGAGTGTTGTCTTCTGTGTAAATTTTTTCCTTCAGATAATCCCTACTTGGCAACTAATAACTGTTAATTAATCGGCCTAAAAATAATTGTATCACGAATAAATGGAGAAGGAAAGAAGGAAGACGAGAAAAAAGAAAGGAGACAAGAAGAAGAGAGAACAGTGAAGAAAACATGAAAGTAAAGATGGAAAAGAATGACAATAGGAAAAAGAAGATATAGAAGAAGAAGAAGGAAATAATGATATTAATAAGAATACAACGAAGAGAGAGCGAATGAGGTATGGAAAGAGGGAGACAGGAAGACGAAGAATGAGGAAACTAAGGAGAGAAAGAGGGAGGGAAGGAGGGAGGAATAACGAAAGAATGAGATAGGAAGGCGAAGAGGGAGGGAAGGAGAGGGAAGAAGGAAGGCGAAAAAGGAAAAGGGGGAGGAGGAGGGAGAAGAGGAAGAGAACGGTATGGTATGTATGTATTTACGTATGCATGCATGTATGTATGTATGTATGTATACATATATGTATGTATGTATGTATGTATGTATGTATGTATGTATGTATGTATGTATGTATGTATGTATGTATATATGTATGTATGTATGTATACATGTATGTATGTATGTATACATGTATGTATGTATGTATGTATGTATACATGTATGTATATGTATGTATGTATGTATGTATGGATATGGATGATGGATGGATGGATGGATGGATGGATGGATGGATGGATGGATGGATGATGGATGGATGGATGGATGGATGGATGGTATGTATGATGTGTATGTATGTATGTATGTATGTATGTGTGTATGTATGTATGGATAGATGGATGGATGGATGGATGTATACATGTATGTACGTAAGCACATATAGGCCCGCATGTGTATATGCATATGAACCTTTGTGCTTATCTGTAAGTAACAGGATAAGATCTCAGAGGGAACTTTTGGTGTCCTCCACTCCTTACCCTTCGAGAGCGGGCTTCGATCTCTTTCATGAGGAATGAGGACTCAGGGACTGGGAGACTAATGAGGACAAAGAGAGGACTGTCTCGGCACTACGGTAAAAAAAGGGGAAAAAAGAAAAGAGAGAGAGAGAGAGAGAGAAAAAAAAACATGATGTTTGGGTGCCCCTAATTGGGATTGTTCTCTCCCCCCCTCTCTCTCTTCTCTCTCGTCTCTCGTCTCTTCTCTCTTCTCTTTCCCTCTCCTTTCATGCTGCCCGTCTCCCTCTCCCTCTCTTATTTATTCCTTCCTTTATTCTTTACTTTCTCTCTCCCCTTCTCCTCCCTTTCCGCTCTCTGTATCTCTACCTTTTCTTTCCACTTTTTCTCTCTCTCTCTTCCCCACTGCGCACTTCTCCTCCTTCTTCCTTCTTCCTCCTCCTTCATTCTCCCTCTCCTCTCCTCTTCCCTCTTTCTACCCTCCCTTCCCAGCCCGAAATGCTGCAAGACATGGCATTCCCTGTCCCCAGCTCTCTCTCTCTCTCTCTCTCCTCCTCTCTCTCCTTCCCTCCTCTTCTCCCACCCCTCTCTCCCCTCCTCTCTCTCCTCCCTCTTTCTCTCCCTCCCTCTCTCCTCTCTCCCTCTCTCCCTCTCCCCCCCCCTCCCCGGTGTACCCCGAGGTCCCGCCTCATTTAGTCTCATTATCAACAGTGACATTATCATAAGCTTAATACTCAACGGACACAAAATTTTGACAAATGGTGCGTAACTGTTTACATATGTTTCGCTTCTGACGTCTAAAGATTCACTCTTCTTTTTACTTTCTCTGTTTTTTGCTATTCTTAATTTGTTGTTATCCATTCTTGAGGTATTATCGTGTTCTATATTCACATTTTTTTATATTTTCTTCTTCGTTTTTCGTTTGTTTCTCTTTTTTTTTTTTTCTTTCTTTTTTCTTTCCCCCCCTTTTTTTTCCTTCCTCCCTCCGTTCCTTTCCTACTTTCTCTTTCTCTCCTCCCCCCCCTCTCTCTCTCTCTCTCTCTCTCTCTCCTCTTCCTCCTCTTCCTTTCTCCTCCTCCTCCTCCCTCCAATCCCCCTCCCCTCCCTCCTTCCTCCCCCTCTCGCAACTTCTGAAGCTCTTTAAACCCAGAAAAGTGTTGACAGATGCTGCAGGAAGGTCGACAGTAGCCCTCCTTAAAGCCAATTTTACGTGGCTCTGTGCGTGCTTCATTCTCCTCTTCCTCCTCCTCTCCCTTCGTCGACTGAAGACCACCCTCGAGGCCTCAGTAAGTCAGACAAGAGGGGACTCAAGAAAAAAAAGGAAGAGAGAGAAAAAAGGAGAAAGAATTATACATATAAAAAGCGGTGTTTAACTCCCCTCCCCCACCACCACTCCCTCCCCACCCCCTCTGTATGTTCTTGTCTTTGGAGGGGGTGGAGGGCAGAGGGGAAGGAGGAGGGGAGGTGGATAGAGGAAGGGAGGACAGAGGAGAAGAAAGGAAAAGGATGAGGGGAGAAGAGGTAACATAGGAGGAGAAAGATGAGGAGAGGCGAGGTAGATAGAATAGTGGATTTTAGAAGGTAAGGAGGATCGAGAGGTAGACAGAAGAATGGAAGAGAATTGGAAAAGAAGGGGGAGTGGGAGGAAGGGAGAAAAAGGAGAAGAGATGGATAGCGGAGGAGAGGAGAGGATGAGAAAGAGAGGAGATAGAGGGGGGTGAGAAATAGATAGAAGCGGAGAAGTAAACAATAACGGGAAGGGAAGAATGAAGGAGAAATGGACAGTAGAAACAGACAGAGAAGGAGGAGAACAGAATACAGAAGGATAAAGAAGGGGAGAAATGGAGGGAGGAGAGGAGAGATGAAATAGGGAAGAGGGAGGTGGGGGGGGGAGGACAGGGGGAAGGACGGACCACGGATGAGCGAGTGGGTGGCAAAACACAGTAATTAACTGTGTGTAAACATTTGGTGTTCAGAAAACCCTCTCTTGAAAAAGAAAAAAAAAAAAAGAAAAAGACAAAGAAAACACACGCGTTCGATCAAGGGCCAAAGATTTATCATTAAAGGATGTACGTTATATTTTCTAAAGGAAAAGAAGGAAGGAAGATAGAATAATCACAAGAAGAAGGATGAGATGAACGAAAAAAAAAAGAAAAAATAAAGTCCAAATTATCTCGTTTCAAGTATATAGGAAATTGCATTACAATGTAATACTTAATGGATTTTAATGGGATATGTCAAAGAAGAAGGAGCAGATGATGAGGAGAAGACGAAGGAAAAAAAGAGAAGAAAAAGAAAATAAAGAAAAGAAAAAGAGGAAGAAAACAAAGAGAAAAAAGGTGATGAAAATAAAAGAGAAGAAAAAAGGAAGAAAACAAAGAGAAAAAGAAAAAGATGATGAAAATAAAGAGAAGAAAAAGAAGAGGAAGACAAAAAAGAAGAAAAACAAGAATAGAAAGAAGTTGAAGAACACGAGGAAAAACACAGCTAAAGAAGAAGAAAATAGAGAGTAGAAAGAGAAGAAGAAGAAGAAGAAGAAAAAAGAGAATGGGGATTTAAGGTAAATCATAATTGCAACTGGAAATCACAAATATCTAATTGAAATATATATAATTAAATCGATTGATGTGATTAAGGTCAATACAACCAAAAAAGAATCGACTTATGCCTAAAAATTCATATAATTACAAAGTATTGTTATTAATGTTAGTCATTAATGATTATTAATGATAAATTTACATGTTTGATACTGATGATTATAACAATAATAATGATGATGAAGATGGTAATGATAATGACGACAACGGCGACGATTTTGATGCCAATGATAATAATACCAATAGTATCTATATCGACAACAAAAATGAAAACAAATATGACGATAAATAACAATAAGAATAACACAAGACACCAACAGTTAAAATACCTTTTAAGCAGCAATACCATTAATAACAAAGCTTGAAGTCCCACTCGAAGTTCCCACTCGAAGTCCCACTCGAATTTCGAAGTCCCACTCGAAGCAAATTCCCACTCGAAACTCGAAGTCCCACTCGAAGTCCAGTCCCACTCTCGTCCCACAGTCCCACTCGAAGTCCCACTCAAATTCCCACCTGAAGTCCCACTCGAAGTCCCACTAACGCTTTCGGCGCCTGAGGTCAGCCATTGGTCACGTAGCTGTTCCCGCGAGCGACCCTCCTCCCTGACACCAGCTAAATGAATAGCAAGTTAAGATCACACGATCTCGCAGAACCTGTATTTTGGCGGCGGCAGATGAGTTGCGTTTGGCTTGCTCTGGCTTGCTTTCTCGTTATTGGTGTTGGTATGTGAAATTGAAAATTTTGAGGATGTTTGGTATTGTTATTACTGTTCAATATTATTATCATTAACATTATTATTATCATTATTATTATTATTATTATTATTATTATTATTTTCGTGTTATTGCTATTGTTAATGTTTTGTTTTCGTTATTACTGTTATTTCCAAGATTTTTGGTATCGTTATTATCTCTGTTATCATTGTCTTTTATTATCATTATTGTTATTACTATTATTGTTATTATTATCATCATTAATATTATTATTAGCAGTAGCAGTATTGTCATCATTGTTATTACTATTACCATTATCATTATTACTATTAATATCATCATCATTATTATCATTAACATTATTATGATTGTTATTATGACCGTCATCATCATTATTGACATGATTATCATTATGATCATCATCATCATCATCATTATTATCATATCTTTCTCTTTCTTTCTCTTTGCTTTATCTTAGTTCTCTAGATTGACAAGGAGATATAGATAGACGTATAGATAAATATAGATAGATAGATAGACAGGCAGACAGTCAGACAGACAGACAGATAGAAGGATGGATAGATAGATGGTAAGATAGATAGACTGACCTAGAAATACATAATTGCACACACACAAATATACAAACACACACATTCACTCACACACACACACACACACACACATAACACACACACACACACAACAACACTTTCCTCTTTTGTGCTTAACCTTGATTTATCACACGTGTTTTTTTTTTTTTTTTTTTTTTTTTCTTTTTCTTTTTTTTTCTCTTTTTTTCTTTTTTTTTCCACATGACCGCCACTTTCGTCTGCTCTCTGTCTCTTTGTCTAAACTGGTCTACACTATTTCCGTATTCTCTCTGCCCTCCCCCCCCCCCCCCACCCCGTTTATTCGGTTTTTTTCTTTCTTATTCTCTCTCTCTCTCTCTCTCTCTCTCTCTCTCTCTCTCTCTCTCTCTCTCTCCTCTCTGTCTGTCTTTCTCTCTCTCTTTCTCTTCTCTCTTTCTCTTCTTCTCCTCCTCTCTCCCCTCTTCTCCTTCTCCACCCTAATTTCTCTCCTGACTTCTCCCTCCCTCCTTTTCCTTACCCCATGCTTCTCCCCTTCCTCCCTCTCCCTCTCCCCTCCTTCTCCTCCCCACTGTAACTCCTCTCTCCCCCATCTAACCCTTAACCCGCCCATTTCCCTCTCCCCCAATTTACCCTTTCTCTCTCTATCTTCCTCTCCCCCACCTTACCCTACCTCCCTCTCTCCACCTCTCTCCCTTCCTCAGCTACTCTCCCTCTCTCAACCACCTTACTCTCCTCCCTCTCTACCATACTACCTCCCTACTCTCCCCTCTCCCCCACCTCCCTCCCCTCTCCACCTCCCACCTCCCCTCTCCCCTCTCCCCTCTCCCCTAACTTACCTCTCTCTCTATCTTTCCTCTCCCTTCTCCCTCTCCCCCTCCCTTCCCTTCTCCCTATCCCTCTCCCTCTCCCCTGTTCCTCCCTCTCCCTCTCCTCCCTCTCCCCCCCCCTCTCCCCTCCCTCTCTCCAACCTCCCCCACCTCTCCATCTACCCCCCTCTCCTCCTCTCTCCCTCTCCCCTCTCCCCCTCTCCTCTCCCCTCCCCCCCCCAGCGAGACCAGGCGAAAGTCATTACCCAAAATCGAGGTAAAAACTGGCCGTCAGACAATTAGGAAAAGACGAGAAGGAATCCGATCCTCCGTCTGTTGATGAAATAACAAAAAGGGCGAATTTACTGCACAGTCGGATGGGTTCCTGATCCTTACGTGTGGCGAAGGTGGGTCTGGTTTGGGGGGGGAATGGATATGTTTTTTTTTTTTTTTTTGTGGATGCGGGTGTGGATGGATGGTGTGTGTGTGGATGGTGTGTGTGGATGGTGTGGATGGTGTGGATTGGTGTGGATGGATGGTGTGTGTGTGGATGGTGTGGATGTGTGTGTGTGGATGGGTGTGGATGCGGGTGTGGATGTGTGTGTGTGGGGATGAAGTGTGTGTGGATGGTGTGGGATGGATGGTGTGGATGGTGGTGTGGTGGATGGTGTGGATGGATGTGTGTGTGTGGATGGTGTGGATGGATGGTGTGTGTGTGGATGGTGTGGATGGATGGTGTGGATGCAGGGTGTGGATGGATGGTGTGGATGCAGATGGTGGTGGATGGGTGTGGATGGATGGTGTGGATGGATGGTGTGGATGGATGGATGGTGTGGATGGCATGTGGATGGATGGTGTGTGTGGTGTGGATGTGTGGTGGGTGGTGGGTGGATGGTGTGTGTGTGGATGTGTGGATGGATGGATGCAGGGTGTGGATGGATGGTGTGGATGCCGTGGATGGATGGTGTGGGTGTGGATGGTGTGGATGGATGGTGTGGATGCAGGGTGTGGATGGATGGTGGTGTGTGGATGGATGTGGATGGATGGTGTGGATGGATGGTGTGGATGGATGGTGTGGATGGTGTAGATGGATTGGATGGATGGTGTGGATGTGGGTGGTGTGGATGTGTGGATGGATGGTGTGTGTGGATGGTGTGGCTGTGAGGGTTGTGGATGGAATGGTGTGTGTGTGGATGGTGTGGATGCAGGGTGTGGATGGATGGTGTGTGTGTGGATGGTGTGGATGGATGGTGTGTGTGTGGATGGTGTGGATGGATGGTGTGTGGTGTGGATGGTGTGGATGGATGGTGTGTGGTGGTGGATGGTGTGGATGGATGGTGTGTGTGTGGATGGTGTGGTGGTGTGGATGGATGGTGGTGTGTGTGGATGGTGTGGTATGGATGGTGTGGATGGATGGTGGTGTGTGTGGATGGTGTGGATGGATGGTGTGGATGCAGGGTATGGATGGATGGTGTGTGTGTGGAATGGTGTGGATGGATGGTGTGGATGCAGGGTGTGGATGGATGGTGTGTGTGTGGATGGTGTGGATGGATGAATGTGGATGGATGGTGTGTGTGTGGATGGTGTGGATGGATGGTGTGGATGCAGGTGTGGATGGATGGTTTGTGTGTGGATGGATGGTGTGGATGCAGGGTATGGATGGATGGTGTGTGTGTGGATGGATGGTGTGGATGGATGATGTGGATGGATGTGTGTGTGGATGGTGTGGATGGTGGTGATGGATGGTGTGGATGGATGGTGTGGATGGTGTGGATGCAGGGTGTGTGTGGATGGTGTGGATGGATGGTGTGGATGGATAGTGTGTGTGGATGGTGTGGATGCAGGGTGTGGATTGATGGTGTGGATGCAGGGGTGGATGGATGGTGTGTGTGTTGGAGATGCAGAGTAGGATGCGTGTGTGGGGGCGTGGTTTAGGTGAGGGGTGTCGATGCAGGGTGTGGGCGTGTGTGTGGATGTGGGGTGTGCATGGATGGTGTAGGTGTAGGTTGTGGATGTGTGTGTGGATGGATGGTGTCGTGGTGTAGATGAGTAGTGTGGATGTTTATGTTGTAAGAATCTTATAGAAAAAAAGATAATTAGATTATATTTGGGTAATCAGATACGCGCATGTACTTACTTAAACAAACACATAATAAAAATGCATACCTACATACATCCACACACACACATACACACACAGCCCACATGCAACACACACACACACACAATAGATCGATCAATCGAAATATATCTACAATCATACACACAAACAAACAAACAAGACAAAGAAAACCCAAGTAGAAATACCCCCCCAAAAAAAAAAAAAAAAAGAGAGGAAATACGAGAAAAAACGAAAAGCGAAAAAACGAAAATACGTAAAAACGAATAAACGAAAAAAAACGCAAAATACGAAAAAACGAAAAAAACGAAAAAAACTAATGAAAAAACGATACACAGTCAAAATATGGAATAATAACCACCAAATGAAACTGTTAAATGTTCTCGGTCAAGTTCAACGGGGAACGATAAGGCGATTAAAATTCCTGGCGGTGTTGCTGGCTCTCTCTCTCTCTCTCTCTCTCTCTCTTCTCTCTCTCCTCTCTCTCTCTCTCTCTCTCTCTCTCTCTCTCTCTCCTCTGCTCTCTCTCTCTCTCTCTCTCTCTCTCTCTCTCTCTCTCTCTCTCTCTCTCTCTCTCTCTCTCTCTCTCTCTCTCTCTCTCTCTCTCTCTCTCTCTCTCTCTCTCTCTCTCCTCTCCTCTCTCTCTCTCTCTCTCTCTCTGTCTCTCCTCTCTCTCTCTCTCTCTCTCTCTCTCTCTCTCTCTCTGTCTCTCTCTCTCTCCTCTCTCTCTCTCTCTCTCTCTCTCTCTTCTCTCTCTCTCTCTCTCTCTCTCTCTCTCTCTCTCTCTCTCTCTCCTCTCCTCTCTCTCTCTCTCTCTCTCTCTCTCTCTCTCCTCTCTCTCTCTTCTCTCTCTCTCTCTCTCTCTCCCTCTCCTCTCCCTCCCTCCCTCCCCTCCCTCCCCTCCCTCTCCCTTCCTACCCTCCCTCCCTCCCCTCCCCCTTCCTCCCCCCCTCCCTCCTCTCCTCCCCCCTCTCCCTCCCTCCCTCCCTCCCTCCTCCCTCCTCCCTCCTTCCCTCCTCCCTCCCTCCCTTCCTCCTCCCTCCCGTGCCATAATAAGTGAAAAAAGTAATATTATGTGCTGAGTTTTAGGGGGGGGGGACGGTCTGCGGTGGAATGTCAATTGAGATGTTTTTATTCTAATTCAGTTTCTCTTTTCTATTCTATGATAATAGTGATAATGATAATAATGGTAATAATGATAATAAAATAATGATAATAATAATAATAATGATATAATGATAATGATAATAAGGGTAATAATAATAATATGATAATAATGATAATGATAATAATGTAAATAATAATATCTAATGATAATATAATAATGGTAATGATAATTGATGATTGATAATAATGATAATAGTAATAATGATAATAATGGTGTGATAAATAATAAAAATAATAATAACAATAATAACGATAATGATGATAATAATATTGATGATAATAACGATAATGATGGTAATGACAATAATATTGATGATAATGATAACGATAATGATGATAATATAAAAATACTAATAAGGATAACGATGATGATAATAATAGTAATGATAATAACAGCGATGACAACAACAATGACGCTACTACTACTATACTTTACTACTACTTATTATACAATAATAATAACTTGATTGACGGATAGATAAAATAGGAATTAAATGACCTGGTATCCTTTCTCCAGAAGAAAGAAAGAAAGAAAGAAAGAAGTAAAGGAAGGAAAAGAAATAGATGGGAAAAAAGAAGAAGGAGAAACAGAAAGAAGAAGAAGAAGGAAGAAGAAGAAGAAGAAGAGAAGAAGGAGAAGAAGAGGGAGAAGAGGAAGATAAAAGAAGAAGAAGAAGAAGAAGAAGAAGAAAAGAAGAAGAAGGTGAAGAGGAAGAGGAAGAAGAAAGAAATAGAAGAAGAAGAAGAAGAAATAGAAGAAGAAAAAGAAGAGAAGAAAGAAAGAGAAAATAAAAAATAGGAAGAAAATAATAGAAGAGAAAGAAGAAGAAGAAGAAGAAGAAGAAGAAGAAGAAGAATAGAAGAAAGAAGAAAGAAAATAAAATAAAATGACCGCAAATCACAACTTTTTGCATCCCCCCCCTTCAGCGAGTGCCGTGTGTGGTCCTCTGGCCAGTGCCTAGTGCCTTTCGGGGATGTCCGAGTCACGTGATACTGAAGGTGCCATTACAAGGCTGTCGGCTGCCATGGGGGGGGGGGGAGGGGGGGCAGCGCCGAGGAGAGTGGCACTGGCATTTATCTTGGCCCTCGCAGTGGTTGTCGGGAAGGGGTATTGGTGGTAGCGATGTGTGTGATTATTGCCTTGTTGGTTGTGGGTTGGGGGTTGTGGGTTGGGGGAGTTGTGGGTTGTGGGATGGGATTGTTGGTTGTGGTTGGGGGGTTGTGGGTTTGTGGGAGTTGTGGGTTGTGGGTTAGGTTGTGGGTGGGGGTTGTAGTTTGTGGATGGGGGTTGTTGGTTGTGGGTTGTAGATTTGTGGGTTGTGGGATAGGGGTTGTGGGTTGTATGTTGTGGGATATGGGTGGTTGTGGTATGGTGAATTGACATTGATCTTTTAGTGGCATGAATTAATAATCACACAAGGGCATTAATTAACTACACTCGATAACGGCATAACCAATACTGATATCGTTACAACCTACGCGAAGATTGCACGTGTTGCAAAGAGATCACGAGGAGGAAAAAAAACTGGCGTTGTTATCGTTTTGTGGAAAGGGAAAGGTTGTCGTAGTCGTAGTGTTGGGTAGTAAGGTGGCTTTCTTCAAGGAGGTTTTTGTGGTCGTCCGTCCCTAATTGTGGTTGTGGTCGTCGTTGGTGGAGGGTATGGTCGTCCGTCTCTATAATGGGTTGTGGTCGTCCGTCTCTATAATGGTTTGGCGCCCGTTCTATGGTGGTTGTGGCGTGTGGTATTATGGTTCGTGTCCGTCTCTAAATGGTTGTGGTCGTTCCGTCTCTATAATGGTTGTGGCCGTCCGTCTCTATAGTGGTTGTGGTCGTCCGTTGTGGTAGGGTTGTGGTCGTCGTCCTCTATAATGGTTGTGGTCGTCGTCTCTATATGTTGTGGTCGTCCGTCTCTATAATGGTTGTGGCGCGGCCCGTCTTAATAGTGGTGTTGTGGTCGTCCGTTGTGGGTAGGGTTATGGTCGTCCGGTCTCTATAATGGTTGTGTCGTCCGTCTCTATTAATGGTTTGTGGTCGTCCGTCTCTAATAAATGGGTGGCCCGCCCTCTCCTATACTGTCAGTCGATTGTGACCGTGCAGTACGTCGTTGTAAATGTGCGTCCACAGCAGGTCTCATCGGCGTATACCGTTCTCTATACGATCTGGTTGGGCGATCGTCACGTCTCTATAATTGGTTGTCCTTGGTCGCACGGTCCCGTCTCTATAATGGTGTGGTCGTCCAGTCTCTTAATCAGTGGTGTGTGTCGTCCGTTGTTCCACGGCCTGCCTAGGGTTGTGGTATGTCCGTTGACCGTAAGGTTGGGTGTCGACTTTACTTCGTCAGGTAGGGTTTGGTCTGTCCGTCTCTGTGGGTAAGGTTGTGGTTGTCCTTGAGTGTAAGGTGGGTCGTCCGTCTGTATGGTTGGGGTTTGTCGGTTGTCCGGCTTCTGGTAGGGTTGTGGATTGTCCGTTGTATGTCAGTTTCGTTTGCTCAGGGGCGACTGTCGTTAACCACTGCGGTAGCGGTTGTGGTCATCCCCTGCAGAAGCGGTAGCGGTCTCCCACTGCCGCAGCGGTTGAGGTTCTCCGCTGCCGGCATTCGCGTGGGCCGGCAGCGGAAGATTTCTCCCGACGGCGCGGCTTGGCGGCGGTAAAAATGGTGGCTACGCCCTGTTGCCGCCACGTTATCGGATTATGCTGTTATCTCCTTATCTCCCCTTATCTCCTTCCCGCCTCCCCAGCCGCCGACTTAATGACCGGCTCC
>NW_020871609.1:510708-535708 GCF_003789085.1 Penaeus vannamei | reverse complement strand
AGTATGATGGAATCACCGCAAACAACAACAACAATAACAAAATAATTAATTAAGAAATGAAACCCCATTTCGCAAAATACTAATTATAAAGGCTAATTTCGAATGCAAAATCATATCGGTATAAGCAGTTTCACCGCAATATCCATGAAACGCGAAGCCAACAGTAAAACAAATATTATCAAATATAAATAAGGTGAAAGAGAGATAAAAAGAAGAGATAAGAAGCAACAAAAAAAAGATAATTGAAAATAAATGAATAATTGTAAACTGACGAAAATGTCTAAAAATTACGAAATACCAAAGGAAGGATAATTATAAAAAGAAACATAATACGAAATAGAATGAAATGCTATAAAGATAATAATAATAATAAACATTTAATAAAAAAAGAAAGAGACAGACAAACAAAAATAAACCACCAATGCATAATCCCAATTTATCACGTACACTGTTCTTAAACTCATCCATTGCAAACTCTAATTGCAGTTGCAGAGTATTCAAGGAGTTTTTGAGGAGGAGGAGGAAGAGAGGAGGGAAGGAGGAAGAAGAGGAAAGAGGAGGGGGAGAGGAGGAGAGGGAGAGGAGAGAGGGAGGAGGGGAGGGGAGGAGGGAGGAGGACAAGGAGAAGAGGAGAGAGAGGAAGAGGAGGAGAGGAGGAGAGGAGACGGAGGAGGAGAAGAGGGAAGGAGTGGAAGGAGGGAGGGAGGGAGAGAGAGGAGGAGAAGAGGAGAGGAGGAGGGGGAGAAGAGGAGGAGGAGAAGAGGGGAAGAGACGGAGGAGGAGAGGAGAGGGAGACGTGGAAGAAGGCAGGAGAGAAAGAGGAGAAGAAGAGACGAAGAGAGGAGGAGGAGAAGTCGGAGGCAGAGGACGTAAGAGGGAGGGGGGGGGGGGGGGGGGCGCGCTCTCTGCCGGACACTGGTGTCAATAAAGAAGGAGCGTTGGCAGCGCAGACTCCCCCCGGGCCAACAGTTGTAGGAGAGGAGAATCAATTGACTCTTTGATCTCGAAGCTTTGATTTTTAAGTTTTGTTTTGGCGACTCGCGAGGCTGACTCACTCGCTTTCTCTGTATTCTGTTATTTTTTTTTCTGTTTTGATTTTATCTTTTCGTGTGGGTCTTTTTCTCTTTTTTTCTTTTCTTTATTGTTTTGTTTAACTTTATTCTATTTTCGGTTTTTTTCGCTTTTATCTTTATTTCTCTTTATTCCTTTTACTCTTCTTATTTTTCCTCTTTTATTCATTTTTACTTTCTTTCTTTTCCTTATTTCCCACTTTTTACTTATTTACTTCTTTTCTTATTTTTCTTGTTTACTTTTTTTCTTTTTTCTTCCTTTTTCTTTTTTTTTTCTTCGTCTGATTTGGTGTCCGTCGTCGGTAGCCAAAAGTTGCACTGAATACAAACTAGGGGTCGTTGCTTTTCGGTGTGTCCGTTCGTGTGTACTTTTTGTTTGTTCTCTGCAATTATCGTGCAACAGATACTCACAACTGTTGATTTACACACATGCAAAGGAACACACACACTCGCATACACACGGAATCTCTCTCTCTCTCTCTTCTCTCTCTCTCTCTCTCTCTCTCTCTCTCTCTCTCTCTCTCTCTCTCTCTCTCTCTCTCTCTCTCTCTCTCTCTCTCTCTCTCTCTCTCTCTCTCTCTCCTCTCTCTCTCTCTTCTCTCTCACTCTCTCTCACTCACTCACTCTCTCTCTCTTTCAAACATACATACACACACATACACAAAACACACACATACACAACAACACAAACACATGCTACCTTACATACACGTATATACATATACATACACACAATACATCCAAACAGCTATCCCCCCAATCTGCATACAGAAAAGAGTGATCTAAAGTGCGCAGGGAACTAAGTGTGCACAACTATCGACCCTTAAAAGGCCACCACATAAAAGTAAAATCTTGTTACATCACCCTGGACCTTCCTTACGCAGCTGCCTCGGCACACCTGGCCACAGCTTACCTGGAAAGACAAACAGAGTGCAATTAGTGGGGCGAGTTGAACATGGTCTAGATATCACTGGGAGGAATAAATAAGTCTTTCGGGTGGGTTCAAGTCTTCATTTCGTTTAGGAAGAGATGGGAGAGGAGGAGGAGGAGGAGGAGGAGAGGAGGAGGAGGAGGAGGGGAGGAGGAGGAGGAGGAGGAGAGGAGGAGGAGGAGGAGGAGGAGGAGGAGGAGGAGGTGTAGGATGAGGATGAGGTGAGGAGGAGGATGAGGAGGAGGAGAAGAGGAGGAGGAGGAGGAAAGGGAGAAGGAGGAGAAGGAGGAGAAGGAGGAGGAAAGAGGAGGAGGGAGGAGGAGGAGGAGGAAGAGGAGGAGGAGGAGGATAAGGAGGAGGAGAAGGAGGAGGAGAAGGAGGAGGAGGAGAGGAGGAGAAGGAGGAGAGGAGGAGGAGGAGGAGGAGGAGGAGGAGGAGGAGGAGAGAGGAGGAGAGGAGGGAGGAGGAGCGAGGAGGAGGAGGAAGGGAGGAGGAGGAAAAGAGAGAAGGAGGAGGAGGAGAAAGAGGAGAAGGAGGAAAAGGAGGAGGGAGGAGGAGGAAAGGCGAGAAGGAGGAGGAGGGGAGGAGGAGGAGGGGGAGGAGGAGGGGGAGGAGGAGGAGGAAAAGGAGGAGAAGGGAGGAAGGAGGAGGAGGAGGAGAAGAATAAGAAGAGAATAAGAATAAGAATAAGAAGAAGAAAAGAAGAAAAAGGAGAGGAGGAGCAAGTGGAAGAGGAAGAAGAAGGGAAGAGAGTGATGGAAAAAGAAAGAAGAGAGAGAGAGAGAGAAAGAGAGAGAGAGACAGAGAGACAGAGAGACAGAGAGACAGGAGAGAGAGAGAGAGAGAGAGAGAGAGAGAGAGAGAGAGAGAGAGAGAGAGAGACGAGAAGAGAGAGAGAGAGAGAGAGAGAGAGAGAGAGAGAGAGACAGAGAGACAGAGAGAGACGAAGAGAAATAGCGAGAGAAGAGAGAAAGAAAACGAGAAAAAAAAAAAAAGAAAAAAAAAGAATAAACATGGAAACAAACTTAATCTAAATTTGGCAACACGCCGAAGAACCACATTGACTTCCATTCCCCGATAACTCCATCGCGCCCACGAGAGAAGCGAGGAGATAAAGACCAAATTATCGTGGGCTGAAATAAGGGCCACACCACCTACCCACCTGCGTCGGACTCGGTGTACAAGCGACCAAATGCGTGCCTGTTCGGTTCAGTATTCAACAGCGGGACGGAACAGCGGCATAAAAACATCATAGCGGCTGGGGAATACAATAGTAGCCGCTACCCATGTGGGAGAAGGGGGAAGGAGAGGGGGGAAGGGGATAGGGGGGGGAGAGAGAAGGGAGAAAGGGGGGGGGAAGGGGATCTCGAGAATGTTGAAAGACCCGAAACTCCGAAGCCGTTTCGAAGCCCGGGATCCGAATCAGCGAATCTCTCTCTCTCTCTCTCTCCCTCCCTCTTTCTCTCTCTCTGTTTCTCTCCCTCCCTCACTCCCTCTTTGTCTCTCTCTCTCTCTCTCTCTTTCTCTCTTTTTCTCTCCCTCCCTCCCTCCCTACCGCTTCTCTCTCTCTCTCAAAGGCCCGTATGGAAGCCGAAGTCGCGGCCGGGGTCATATCTTACGGTGCTAAAACGTTGTCGCTCGGATGTCGCCCTTATGACCTCCGCGAATAAGGGTCAGAGATCGGCCGGGACTGATTGGAATGTCGCTTATTGACGCTGATCGACAGTTCGAACATTTCTCCTTCGGTGCATTGGGATAAAACGTTGGCGGAATCGGACGCCCAATTTGAATGCCGGGCTGACAGCTAAAAACAGTTCGTTTTTTTTTTTTTTTTTTGTCTTCCTTACGTAAGCTTTCCATTAAAACAAAGGGGAGACCATCTTGTACGTAGTCTGTAGAAGCTTGAAACAAAGGAAAGGACATCTTGCATACAGTTTAAATGAGTTTTCCATTAAAACAAAGACGTCACATTAAATGTAGTCTATATAAGCTTTCCCTTAAAACAAAGTAGCCACATTATGTATAGTCTATATAATCTTTCCCTTTAAAACAAAGAAGTCACTTTATATATAGTATAAATAAGCTTTCCATTAAAACAAAGAAGTCACATTATATATAGCCTATATAAGCTTTCCTTTTATAACAAAGGAGACGCCACCTTGTACATAGTCTAAAGAAGCTTTCCATTAATGCGAGCAAAAAGAAGATGTATGAACACCCCGCCAGGTAACTCCATTTCACCCCCCCCCATCCACCTCCCCTCCCCCTCCTCCTCCCTCCTCCATCCCTCCTCCTCCACCCCCTCCCTCCTCCTCCCTCCACCTCCCCCTCCCCCTCCTCCTCCTCCCCTCCCCTCCCCTCCTCCCTCCCCCTCCCTCCTCCCCTCCTCTCTCCCTCCTCCTCCCCCTCCTCCACCTCCCCTCTCCCTCCTAACACATTAAAAAAAGAAAATAGAAAAAAAAAACACATACACCAAAGGACCTCAACGAAGGTTCTAATTAACCGGAGAAAAAGATAATAACAGATAAAGCTAAAACATAACACGGGAGACGGTCACACATGTTCACGCTCGGCCCCGTTCGCTCGGTTATTAAATGTCCGGCTCGTTTTTATGGTTGGCGTTCTCTATACCGAGGCTCATTATCTCGTGTTTTCTCTATTCCCGCGTTTATCTCGGATTTTTTTTTTTCTTGGGGGGCGGGGGGGAGGGGAGGGAAGGAGGGGAGGGGAGGAAGGGGAAAGGGGGGGTCTTCTTTCAAATTTACTTTCATTTTTTTAAAATTTTTTTTTTTCTCTCTCTCTCTTCTGTTATATGTCTTATGGTGGTTTGTATTGTGTGTGTTTTACTCGAGCGAAATAAATAAAGGGATTTTTGTGGGTTGGGCAAGGTCTAGGCTTATGAACTGCTGTTGGCTACTGTGGAAGTATCTATATCTACATATATCTCTATAATCTATTTATTTGTCCATACCTTTTGGGTTTCTATCTATTTATCCATATCCTTTGGGTTTCTATCTATTTATTTTGGGTTTCTATCTATTTATCCATATTTTGGGGTTCTACCTATTTATCCATATCTTTTGGGTTCTTCTATTATCCATATTTTTGGGGTTTCTACCTATTTATCCATATCCTTTGGGTTTCTATCTATTTATCCATATTTTTTGGGTTTCTATCTATTTATCCATATCTTTTGGATCCATATCTGTTTATCCATATCTTTTGGGTTTCTTCTATCTGGGTTAGTGTTGCAGAAAACAGTGTTTGTTGAATTCTTAGTTGTAAGAAGCAGTATTTGTCGAGTAATGTTCTCAGTAAGTGATTTCTCGTTACATCACTAAACGCCGACAACTGGCATCGCCATTTTCATCTCCACCATCTGTCATCACCATAATCTTCACCATTACTATCATAATAATCATCTTCATTATCATTGTCATCACCATAATCTTCACCCATTAATCATCATAATCATCTTCATTATCATTGTCATCACCATAATCTTCACCATTACTATCATCATAATCATCTTCATTATCATTGTCATCACCATAATCTTCACTATCATTATCATAATTATCTTCACCATCACTAACATTTCAACTGTCAATTCCACTGCTATGTCCACCTCCACTACCACTTCCTCCACCATTACCTCCTCCACCAGGCAAAGGAAGGAAGAGAAGAGGGGAAGGAGGAGGAGGAGGAGAGAGGAGAGGAGGAGGAGGAGGAGGGGGAGGAGGAGGGAGGAGGGGGGAGGGAGGAGGAGGAGGAGGAGGAGGAGGAGGAGGAGGAGGAGGAGGAGGGGAGGAGGAGGAGGAGGAGGAGGAGGAGGAAGGAGGAAGGAGGAGGAGGAGAAAGAAGAGAAGAGAAGAAGAAGAAGAAGAAAGAAAGAAGAAGAAGAAAGAAGAAGAGAAGAAGAAGAAGAAGAAGAAGAGAAGAAGAAGAAGGATAATAATAATAATAATAATAATTAATAATAATAAAGAGGAGGAGGAGGCAAAGAAGTAATAGTAGTAGTAAATAGGAGGAGAGGAGGAGGAGGAGGAGGAGGAGGAGGAGGAGGAGGAGGGAGGAGGAGGAGGAGGAGGAGGAGGAGGAGGAGGGGAGGCGGAGGCGGCGGCGGTTTGCAGGTTGCAGCGACTTGCTATCTTGCCAAATTATCTCGAGGTCTAGCTACCACTGTGTTGAGTTTCTCTGTTGTGATTTTTATGGACCCCCACTATTTCATGCACTTGTGATTTTGAGGTAATTACCCCTTTGGAAAGCTGCTTTTAAGCCCGTGCTGGCTTTTCCCTCCTTGCTGCTGGGAGTGAGGGACGTGTGGCTATGTGGATGGGCGTGAGCGTGGGTTGTGGGGGTGGTGAGGTGGTGTGGTGGGGCGTGGGTGAGGTGGTTGTGGGCGTGGGTGAGGTAGTTGTGGGCGTGGGTGAGGTAGTTGTGGGCGTGGGTGAGGTGGTTGTGGATGTGGGTTTACTGTTGGATTGTAGTTGTTATTTTTTTCTTTATGGCTGTCATTGCTATACCAACGGGAGGTTGTAGTTGCTATAGAGAAAATGTCAAGGTGGGGTTGTGGTTGTCATATTAATTTCACGGGTGTATATGGTTATTAAAGGGTTTCCAACGAGTGCTTATGGTTATCAAAAACAAGTTTCATGGTAGGGAGTCGTAAGCAAAGTTGTTTCACGGGTGGATATGGTTGTTAAACTACCTGGTTGGTGCAGTCTTTTCAATGGTTGTTGTGCTGGTTCGTGTGTAACTTAACAATCTATAACCCGTTACTGGTGGTTGTTAATTGGTTTTGGGTGCTTCGATGGTTTCTAAGATTGCTGTTCAGTAACGTTTTATCCAAGGGAGTTATCTTTTGTTCCTGTCCTAATATTTTTAGATACAGCTACTAAAATGAACAGTTGTAGATACTAAAAGTCGTTTCTAACTTGCCTATGACTGTTAATTACTATATTCCCCTAACACCACGAATAACATATAACATAAATAAGTGATAAAAAAGAAAAAAAAAAAATCAATGACATTAGTACAATTAACATTTCATATCTACTCTACCATACGCTCCGAATCTTGCAACTAAATTACATAGAAGCCACGGAATGCAATATATAAATGTGGGAATTATGACAAATAGTAAATATCAAAAACACTAAAGAGCGTCGAGCCATTTTTATGAACTGAACGTCAAAGAACAGATACAAACAGAAGTGTACATGACATTTATGTATTTACATGGGTGGAGCCAGGTAGCTTCTATGTACATTTAAATTTGCATACATCTTTATGCAGAGCTGTTGCATAAAATAGGTTGCTTTTGAATACATAAAATCCCCAAGAAAGTTTGAGAATCACATAAAAGAAGAAAACAAAATCATAAAAAATCCTTCAAAGAGGATTTTCTGACATTTGCGGGGGGGGGGGGGGAGTGGGAGCAAAAATTGAGAGTAATTGAAAGATTGAGAAAAATGTTAGAGGGAGAAATATGGAAGGGAAGGAAATGTTTAACGATGTTTTTATTTTATTTTCTTTCCCATTTTTTTTGCATTGTCCCCTCTTTTTTTACATTTCTTTCCATTTCCCCTCTTCCTCTTTACTCTGAATTACCCTTTTCTTTCACTTTCCTCTTTTCTTTTCATTGCATTCGCCTCTTCTCCTTTTTTCTTATGTCTTTCCTCTTCCTTTCTTTTTTGTCTTTCTCTTCTTCTTCTCTTCCTTCCACCACAACCTCTTCTTCCCCGCCTCCTACTCTTCTCTTTCATTCTCCCTCGCCTTCCCCTTCTAATTCCCTCCTTTCTCTCTTTCCCTCCCTCCCGCTCCCTCTTTCCTTCCCCATCCCTCTTACCCCTCTATCCCTCTCCTCTACGCCCCCTTCCCTTCTACCCCCTTCTTCCTTCTCCTCTCCTCTCCGGCCCCTTCCTCACCCCTTCTCCTCCTTTCTCCCTCCCCTTCTTCCCCTCTCTCCCTCCCCCTTTTCCCCATCTCTTCTCCCTCTCCCCCTCCCCTTCCCCTTCGCCCTCTCCCCCCTCCCCTTCTTCCCCTCTCCCCCTCCCCTCCCTCTCCCCCTCCCCTCCCCCCTCTCCTTCTCCTCTCCCCCCCCTCTCCTTCTCCTTCTTCCCTCCCCTTCCTTCTCCCTCTTCCCCCCTCCCCCTTCTCCCTCTCCCTCCCCCCTTCTCCCCCCTCCCCTCCCCTTCCCCCTTCCCCTTTCTCCTTTCCCCCTCCCCCCCCTTCTCCTTCTCCCTCTCCCACCTGTTATCATCAAAACAGAGACAAGGGAGAATTTATGCGAGCGGCGCAGCGGCCACGGGCAATAGAGCCAACATTAAGTGTATAAAATATATGAGGAGTCGAAAGCAGCATCGTCTATGTACAAGTGTGTAGCATACTGTTGGCATTTGGTATGCTTGTTTGAACAGCTGATTTGCATAGTGTGATCAGGAAGGAGAAATTCATACTGGGGTATTGTGTACACACGTTAGGAAAAAAAAATTGAAGATCTGTTTAATTAAATAAGGCAGTTCATGCAAGATTGAACACAGGAGGATCGTTGGCTGGTCAATACAACTGAGAGAGAGAGAGAGAGAGAGAGAGAGAGAGAGAGAGAGAGAGAGAGAGAGAGAGAGAGAGAGAGAGAGAGAGAGAGAGAGAGAGAGAGAGAGAGAGAGAGAGAGAGAAGAGAGAGGGATGATGAAAGGTGAGAAGGAGAGGGAGAGATAGATAGATAGACAGATAGATGGACATAAAGAGAGATAAAGAAAGAAGGAAGATGGGCGGAGGGAGGGAGAGGAGGGAGCAAAAGAGGGAAGATGAATGGATAGAGGGAGGAAAGGAGAGAAGGGGGGATGGAAAGAGGGAGAGATGAGAAGGAGGGAAGGACAGACAGAGATGGGGAGGGATAGAGACAAAAAGATCGATAAATAGATAAACAAATAGAACGAGATTTTCCACGATATGTATAAATTACATGAACAATACCAATTTGCATACTCTAATTCACTTATTTCATAATATACCTGAAATCACACGGACATAAAAAAATTCATGAATTCTTCTGAAACGTATCTGTAAACTGTACAAAGAAGTACATCAATTACCAGCAATCTATTATAATTTTTCATCTCTCTTAGTACACTATAAAGATTTGAGATTGACGAAATCAACCATTTTCCCTTGAGAGATTTGATAATGAGCGAATGTACGTGTTGGAGCCACCTCTGTTATGGCTGTCTTCATCATCATAATTATTCTTCACTGCCCTCCTTGCTTGAAATAATTGAAGACAATACATGAGAATAATTGTGCGTAATATAAATGAATTTAATAGACGGGCCTTTTCTATTTAGGTTTATAATGTGGTTTAGTCAGACAAGGAAGAGAGCGAGAATGAAAGAAGAGAGAGGAAGAGAGAGGGAGGGAGGGAGGGAGGGAGGAAGGAGAGAGAGAGAGAGAGAGAGAGAGAGAGAGAGAGAGAGAGAGAGAGAGAGAGAGAGAGAGAGAGAGAGAGAGAGAGAGAGAGAGAGAGAGAGAGAGAATATATAGAGAGAGGGAGAGAGAGAAAGAGAGAAAGGAAGAAAGAGAAAGAGGAGAGAAGCGAAGAGAAAGAACATTTTATTTAAAAAAAAAAAAAAAAAAAAAAATGATGCTGATTACATAACCCTCCCCTCCCCCCCCGCCCCCCACTTTGCCAAAACAAAGGAGGGAGTTATAAACCGAAAACCACATTACCGACTCGGGTCACAATAAACCCCCTTTTTTTGCCGTCGGGCGCTGAGAATCACAATAATATTCCGTAACAAGCATCGGTAGCCCGGCGAGGTCACGGGAGGTCGAGCCGGTCATAAAACCTCGCCCTCGTGTCTGAGGAGGACTTTCTTGGCCACCGGACCTCATTCCCCGCTCTGCCCAGTCACGATAACGACCGGGACCTCTTACCGGTTTGATAAGCTGGCCGGTAAGCCCTTTTCTCCGCCGCAGCTGGAGGAGGCTGCATACCACAGCCCGGCCATGTCTCAAGGGAGGGGGGAGGGAGGAAGGGAGGGGGAGGGAGGAAGGGGAGGGAGGGAGGGAAGGGGAGGGTGAAGGGGATGGGGGAGGGGGAGGGTGGAGGGAGAAGGGAGGGGGGGGAGGGGGAAGGGAGGGGGATGGGGAGAAGGAAGGGGGAGGAGGTGGGAAGGAAGAAGGGTGGGAGATGGAGGGAGATGGAGGAGGGAAGGGAAGGAGAAGGAGGTGGGGGAGATGTCTCAAAGGAGGGGAGAAGTGGGAAGGGGAAGGGAGGGGGAGAGGGAGAGGAGGGGAGGGGAGATGTCTCAAAGGAGGGGGGAGGAAGTGGGAAGGGGTGGGGGAGATTTCTCAAGGGATGGGGAGGAGGAGGGTAAGGGAGAGGATGGAGGGGAAGGGGAGGGAAGGGGGAAGGGAAGGGAGATGGGAGGGCGAGGGAAAGGGGAAAGGGAGGGGGGAGGAAGTGGGAAGGGGGTGGGGGAGATTTCTCAAAGGATGGGGGAGGGGGGAGGGTAGGGGAGAGGATGGAAGGGGACGGGGGGGTAAGGGGGAAAGGAAGGGAGATGGGAGGGAAGGGGAAAGGGAGGGAGGGAGGAGGCAAGGAAGCCCCGACAGGACCTCGGACTGCCACTGCCATCTTGCGTCACCGGGAAGAACTACTCTGGGTGGAGTATGATTACCATTCCGTTCTTGTTTCTCTTCTTTTTTCCTTTTCTTCTGCTTTTTTTTCTGAGGTATTGATTGGCTCTTCGGCAAATAGGATTGGACCCATTCCTTCGTCTGTGATATAGACGTGTCATTTCGAATCAGTCATATCGAAACGACTGAGTGAAATGTGATATTGATTAAACAGATGGCGACTGCGGTACCGGTGCACCACATATACATATATAGATGTTTTTTTTTTTTTTTTTTTTTTTTTTTTTTGCAATTGAATGACGACATCTCTAGGGCTTTATAAGGTGAGAGAGTGAATGCGTGCGAGTTGACAATTCATAATAAACATATGTGTGGCAGATGGCCCTCGGCATCTATTTTAACAGCATTAAATTGTAATGATTCAATAAAATCCTTCATACAGAAGTTATTCTAATTAATAATTATCATATCAAAGTAACGAGATAGAAACCGTAGATAATTTTCTTGCAATATATATTTAAAAAGTCAAAACACAGACTATGTTATAAGCATGATAATGCGTACGAATTTATAACGAAATAAATAAGAATATAGAATATAAATAGATTGACAAGTTGTATGGATGAATGAAAAAAATCAATCGGATACGTTAATTAAAAAAAAGAATGAATCATAGTCAATAATTTAGTCAGTCAATAGTGAAGTGATTCGCATATATACACTTCTTCCTTAGCAACGCAGACTCAAAACAAGGGAATAATGAATCTAAAAAACGACAACAAATGTTTCTGTTTTTTGTGTGTTTTTTCTAGTTCAAAATCAGAAAAAAAGAAAGAAAGAAAAAAGAAACACAGTAGTGAAAGTAAACAAAACAAACACATGAATCTTGCTTTAGGCTCGGTGACACACACGCCTACGCTCACGTACGTTCATACACAAACACATTCATGCACACACACACACACACACAGACACACAGCACACACACACACACACACACACACACACACACACACACACACACACACACACACACACACACACACACACACACACACGCGCGCGCGCAATGATAATAATTAATAATAATAATAAATAATAATAATAATAATAATAATGATAATAGTAATGATAATAATAACAATAATAATGATAACAATAAAAATGATAATGATAATAATAATAATGATAATAATAATAATAATAATAACAATAAATAATAATAATAATAACGATTATAATAATAACAACACAAATGATGAAAATAATAATAATAATGATGATAAATGGCAACAACAATAATAACAAATTGATAATATAATAAATAAATAATAATAATAATAATAAAATATAATAAATAATAACATAATAATAATTAATTAATAATTAATATAATAATAACTAATAGTAGTAATAAGTAGTAGTAGTAATAATGATAATAATAATAATAATAATAAAAAATGAAAATTATTAATAAGAAAAATAACATGATGTAAACAATGTCAATAATATCAATAATAACAAAAAGAGATCACCTTAATTTACTATCGTTATCATAGTTAACGTTTTCATTAATTATTACTTTGGCAATATCATCTTATGCAAATAGGAATAAACTAATAATATAATATAATTAATAATAATAATAATAATAAATAATAATAATAATAATAATAAATATAATAATGATAATGTATAATAAATAATAATAATAATAATAATAATAATAATTAATAATAATAATAATAATAATAATATAATAATAATAATAAATGATAATAATAATAATAATAATAATAATAATAATAATAATAATATAATAATAATAAAAAGATAAAAATCACAACAAAATCATGATCAAAATGATATATTTAAGGATAATATAATAATATAAATAAATAATAATAATAATAATAATAATAATAATATAATAATAATAATAATGATAAAAATATAAATAATGATATTGATAAAATAATAATAAAATAATAATAATAATAACATGATAAATAATGATGATACAATTATAAAATAAAAACAATAATTAATAATGATGATAATTAAAATGAAAATGATGATAATAAAAATAATAATAATAATGATAATAATAATAATAATAATAATAAACAATAATATAATGACGATGATAATAAAAAATCAGTAATAATGATGATACTCATAATCATAATAAAAAGCAATTTTAAGAGTGATAACAACTGTTAATCATTAACGGTTATGATAGTGACGATAAAACAAAATACCAATGCCTATCCTACTACTGCTTCTACTACTAATAATAAGAATAATAGCATTAACAATAATTGTAATAATAATAATAATAAAACAAGCATAACAGCGATATGAGTACCAACAACCCTACCAATTATTAAAGCAAAAATATTAAAGTAAAAATATGTCGTTTTGTCTCCGAGCTCCCGGAGAAATTCACCAACGGGCTCCCTTTTCCCGCCGAGTTCCCGACATAACTACAAGCACGAGTACAGAGCGGACACATTACGGGCGGAATGACGACAAAAGTTAGATAAATGCGGCAGTCGTGGGCGTGGAAGGCAGACATAGTGAGTGTTGACGGGCGTACAGGCTGGAGAATCCCCGGGGAGAGTTTTGGAACCCGGCGCCCCTCTTTCCACGCTTTGTCTCACATCACCGCAGGAATCCCTTAAGTCTTTGAAAAACAAACTCTTCTACGGCATGGGGCTGATTTTCTTCCCTCCTTCTCACTTTTTTTTTTTTTTTTTACGGAAGACTTTTAAGATTTTCTTTTTTTAGATGGCTTTGCGGGGGTGAAGGCGTAGGTACGTGGGTGGGGAGGAGGAGGAGGGAGGGAATCGGTAGCGACAAAATGCGTAGTCAAAAGACGGGACGAGTGAATCCGTCGATCCGGGCGGAGAGATATGCGAACGCTGTCGCTTGCTGCTGTCAGGACGGGATTTTCTTTTGTTTGCGGACTCGAACGGACTCCGGAGGAAACGTGTGAATGCACTCGCTTGTTTATATATTCGCTGATGGAAATGGAGAAAAAGAGAGATAACAAAGCAGCGGAGATAGAGCAAACACACACATATATATATGTAAATATGTATATACATATACATATATACATATTATATATATATATATATATATAATATATATATATATATACATATTATATATATATATATATATATATATATATATATATATATATATATATATATATATATATATACACACACACACATATGTGTGTGTGTGTGTGTATACATACATGTATTGTTATATGCACAGTCACACACATTCGGAATGAAAGAGAGAGAAATAGGAACCAAGTAGGAATTCGACTCACACTCTACACAACCAACATCAACCCACCTGCCAACAACCATAAAATACAAACAAACCCAAAACCACCACAAAGGGCGCCCTCCACCAAAGCCAAAAAGAAGCATAAACCCCACACAACGCCTATAAAGGAGCCAGATTTCCCTCATTACACTAGTCTGGCCCGGGACGCCACCCCAGCCGGCCAGCGTCCAGGGTATGTGCATGCCCTATCATATTATCACTTTTTTACCGTCAGTTTTCCCTATTATGTTATCACTTTTCTTTGTTTTCCGTCATTTTTTTGCGTTCCGGATGAACATGGGATAACCCGTAAATGGACTAAATCACACTATTAAGGCAGCTAGTTAGTGCCTATGTAAACAAACATGGCGCCATCCGAGTGAGGTCCCGGAAATCACATATTTGACATTTGACTTTATTTTAAAGAAATATTATTATGTATATTGTATATGGAAATATTCTAGGATATTAAATTATTTACATTAACTTATTCTATCTTATAAAAAGTACATTTTAATTGTACAGATCTTCCGCAGCACAAGATCAAGGCGGATATTAATCAGACGAAAAAAACGGCGGGACACTAATTAAGGTGCTGTCACACAAGCACTTTTTCCGTAATTTTTTGACAATTTTCTGAAATTTTGTCCATTTTTGAGCGAATTGTCGATTTTCCAGTCAGACGATAATGATCGTTTCCGTCTGAAAACCTTTCCGTCAACTTTTTCAGCCAAGCATAGTCAAATCAAGAGCTATATTCGAGAATGTCTGTATCCATGTTAAATAAAATTGTCAAAAAAATGACGGTAAAAGTGATAGTGTGACAGCACCTTAAAGGACCCTATCACACAAGCAGTTTTTCTGTCAATTTTTACGTTTCCTTCCGAATTTGAGGCTTTCCAGACGAAGGAGGTTGCGCCCGTTTCCGTCTAATTTCCGTCTTGATCTTGTGCTACGAAGGATCTATACAGCTAGAATGTTTTCATTGATAAATCAGATAGAATGAATTGAATATAAACATAAACTAATATTTTAGAACATTCGTATATACATTATACATCATTATGTTTCTTCCAATATACATTATACATTATATTTCTTTAAAATAACGTAATATGTACGAGAATGTTCGTGTGATTCCCGGGCATGTTTGGGCAATGTTTGCTGACGCTAATGTGATAAAACCTGTCAATTTTCATACGGAAATTTCTTTCGGAAACGCTAAAATAGACGGAAAAAAAGTGATTGTGCGATAGAGCTTAAGAAATCCAATCCTTAAGAAGAAGCGATGAGAAATGAAGAAGAGAAGATGAAGATGAAGATGAAGATGATGAAGATGAAGAAGATGAAGATGAAGATGAAGATGAGATGATGAAGATGAAGATGAAGATGAAGATTGAGATATGAAGATGATGATGATGATGATGAAGATGAAGATGATGAAGATGAAGATGAAGATGAAGATGAAGATGAAGATGAAGATGAAGATGAAGATGAAGATGAAGATGATTGATGATGATGAATGAAAGAAGAAGAAGAAGAAGAAGAAGAAGAAGAAGAAGAAGAAGAAAGAAGAAAGAAGAAAGAAAGAAAGAAGAAGAAGAAAAAGAAAAAGAAAAAAATGACGGCAAAAGTACAAGCGCGAAAGGGCCTTTAAGCTAGCATGGGAAACTGCGCGCGGGACGAAAGACAAGCCCGGGCGAGGGGACGGCAGTCACAACACAAGCCCTGAGTGACGCCCGGGCACAAAAAAGAAAAGAAATATAAAAAAAAAAAACGTATCAGTGTCAACTCGCTACAAAAGAACGAGTCCTAAGCTCTCCGAACAGAGTATTAGACCACCGTGCTTACCCTCCCGCCGTCAGTGTCTCGTCATCTGGCGAGAAACATCACGGGGAAGGAAGGTCTTCTCGCTTCTCGGG
This sequence comes from Penaeus vannamei, assembly GCF_003789085.1. NCBI lineage: Eukaryota > Metazoa > Arthropoda > Malacostraca > Decapoda > Penaeidae > Penaeus > Penaeus vannamei. The sequence goes on along the minus strand of NW_020871609.1, from coordinate 519,794 downwards.
GAGGAATTCGTCTCTGGGTCCGAGGACGAGCAGCCAGGGAGACAAATGGCCTCGATGACGTGACGAAAATGACGCGATTAATAACTACACGGAAATGACGCTCAGTAACAAGAGGACATTAAAAAATAGTACTGTTTATTTAAAAAAAGAAAAAAAAAGTGAGGAGATAGTAGAGAGAGAGAGAGAGGAGAGAGAGAGAGAGAGAGAGAGAGAGAGAGAGAGAGAGAGAGAGAGAGAGAGAGAGAGAGAGAGAGAGAGAGAGAGAGAGAGAGAGAGAGAAAAGAGAGCAAGAAAGAGAGAAAGAGACACACAGAGAAAACGACCCCCCCCAAAACAACAATAAAACAAATAGACACAGAAATACCCAACAGTAATTACATAAACCCAACGTATTAATTTTCGCCTTCCGACGCCAGGACCTACAAAACAGAGCACCCAGCAGAACCAGCAGTACCCAGCAGACCCAGCAGAACCCAGCAGGACCCATCAGAACCAGCAGCAGGACCCATCAGAACGCCATCAGAACCCAGGACCCAGCAGACCCAGCAAACCCAGTAGAACCCGCAGAACCAGCAGGACCCAGCAACCCACCCAGTAGCCATCAGAACCCAGCAGAACCCATCAGGACCCAACAGAACCCATCAGGACCCAGCAGAACCCATCAGGACCCAGCAGGACCAGCAGAACCAGCAGGACCCAACAGAACCCAGCAGTACCCCAGCATCAGAACAGCAGGACCCAGAACCAGCAGGACCCAGCAGAGACCCAGCAGGACCCATCAGAACCCAGCAGGACCAGCAGAACAGCAGGAAGACCCCGAGATAGAATCTGAGCAGCGATAGGCCACGGGAAGCAGTATCAGCAGGAGCAGGAGTTCCCCAGGGGAGTATCGGGTGAGTGGCGCTTTGACAGCATCAGAGGTAATTTATTACCCTACAAGTGCCCGTCCGCCACTCCTCTCTCACCCCGTCCTCCTCGGTCACCGTCTCGTCTTCTTCCTTCTGTCTCTCCCTCTTCTTCCTCTGTTCTCTCGTCTCCTCTTCTTCCTGTTGCTGTCTCCTCTCCTTCTCTTCTTCCTTCGTCCTCCGTCTCTGTCTTCCTTCTCTCTCTGGTTGTCTCTCCGTCTCCTCTTCTTCTTCTGTGTCTTCTCTTCTTCCTTCTGTGGTCTTTCTGTCTCCCTTCTTCCTTCTGTCTCTCCTTCTCTTCTTCCTTCTGTTGTCTCTCCGTCTCCTCCTCTTCCTTCTGCTGTCTCTCGCTCTCTTCTTCCTTCGTGTCTTCCGTCTCCTCCTCTTCCTTCTGTTGTCTCTCCGTCTCCTCTTCTTCCTTCTGTTGTCTCTCCGTCTCCTCTTCTTCCTTCTGTTGTCTCTCCGTCTCCTTCTTCCTCTGTTGTCTCTTGTCTCCTCTTCTTCCTTCTTGTCTCTCCGTCTTTCTTTCCTTCTGTTGTCTCTCTCCTTCTTTCATTCTGCTATTTTATCTTCTTTCTGTTGTTTATCCTTCTCCTCTTCCTCATGCTTCTCCGTCTCCTCTTCCTTTTGCTATTATTCCTTCTACTTCTGTTTTTTTCCGTATCTTCCTCCTTCTCCTTCTTCTCCGGCTTCTTATACTTCTCTTCCTCTTTTTGTTTCATCATCTCTTTCTCCTCCTCCTCCTGCTCCTCCCCCTAGTCCTCCTCATTCTCTTTCTTCTTTTTGGTTTCTCTTTCCTTTCTTTCTTTCTATTCCTTGCATCCTCTGATAATCTCTCTCTCTCCGTTTCTTCACCCTTATCGTTTTTATTTATTCCATTTTTGCCTACTTTTTCATTTCTATTATTTTATGACACTTATTTTTCTGTGTATATTCTTCCTTTAACGTATATGTACTTATTATGATAAAATTCTATCACATTCTACTTCTCGCCTCTGTCTTTCTAATGTTTCACTGTTCTTATTCTCAACTATTCTCAGTTATTCCCTTTTTATTCGTATTCTCTTGTTTTTTTTCACATGCTTTCGCTACATTCATACAAAAAAGCTTGGTTTCTCTTCTTTTTTAGTTTCAGTTTCACGTCCGTCACGGTAAGACAGTTCAGAGTGGAAGATCCTGATGTTGTGGAAGAACTCATTAGAAGAATGAGTGGATGAGTTGAGTGGAAAGGGTGAGTGGAAGGCCTGAATTAATATGTGGAACTATGAGTGGATGAGTTGAGTGGAAAGGGTGAGTGGAAGGCCTGAAATAATATGTGGAACTAAGACTTTAAGAGTGGAAGAGTTGGTGTAGTGGAAGAACTGAGTAGAATGCACGATATACTACATGTGGATTAAAGGGTTTATCATTAAGAGTCAGTGTAGTGGAAGACCTAAGTGGAAGACACGATATACCACATGTGGATGGCGGAGTTTATCATTAAGAGTCAGTGTAGTGGAAGACCTAAGTGGAAGACACGATATACCACATGTGGATGGTGGAGATTATCACGAGGCGTGGAAGGAAACCAGAGGCAGTGCGGAACACGTCCTGGTGGAGGCTGCACGTGCCCCTTTCCGTCAGTAGTTCCCCCTCTGTCTCCCCTCTTTGAGGTCAAGGGTTCCCACGGCCTTGCGGTCTTTCCCCTCGCCCCGTCTGTCTCTCCCCTTTTCTCATCTTCCGTCTTCTTTTCTTTTTCTGTTATGTTCTATCTGTCGTCTCTTCTTCTTCGCTCTCTCTTTCTTTTTTTTCTCTCTCTCTTCCTCTCTCTCTCTCTGTTCTTCTGTTCCTCCTGCTCCTCTCTCTCTCTCCTCTCTCCTCTTCTCCCTCTCCTCTCTCCTCTCTCTCTCTCTCTCTCTCTCTCTCTCGTCTCTCTCTCTCCTCTCCTCTCTCTCTCTCTCTCTCTCTCTCTCTCTCTCTCTCTCTCCGTCCCTCCCTTCTCTCCTCCTCTCTCTCTCTATCTCTCCCCTCTCTCTCTCTCTCTCTCTCTCTCCTTCAGTCACGGTCCTCCCGCCTGTCAGCGAGTCGAGGTCCTTGAGTCGGGCGTGTGATGTCTTGGGTTGAGTCTTCAGTACAACTTGGTATTATGAATTGCTGTTTTGGTGTTTCGGTTAAGGTGCAGTTGGTATCGGGGTATTTTGGGTGTTTTTTTCTATTTTAAGGTTATTTTCATTCGTATGATTTTAGTCTAAAGTAGGGGTTTTACGATTGTGATGGGGATGAGAATATTTTTTTGTGTGAATTATCTAATTGTAACGTAGGCCGTACAATTATCTATTATCATTATTATCATCATCATTATATTATTTTACCGATTCCATTAAAAAAATCTATCGCAAAATATCATGTCTATAAATAACATCCAATACTATCTTCACATGATCTTGGGTAACAAATCGAAAAATCCAATTTGAAATTAGACAATGAATAAATTTGTAACGTCACTTTTATTAAATAAATAATATAAATAATAAATAAATATAATAAAAATAAATAAATAAATAAATAAATAATAAATAAATAAATAAATAAATATAATAAATAAACAAAAAAAAATAAATAATAAATAAATAAATAAATAAATTAATAAATAAATAAATAAATAAATAAATAAATGAATGAATGAATGAATGAATGAAAATGAAAATGAATGATAAATAATAATAAATAAACGATAAATATAGATAAAAAATAAAATAAAATACAAATACAAATAAGAAAATAAAATGTGTGCGTGTGTGAGTAAGGAAATGCACAGACATATATCTTTTAAAAATCATAAATCACGTTGTTGCCAGAAAAAGGAAAATGAACTCCTTAGCTTAACGTCTCGAAGTCACGTCGGGTGTAAGAGTGTACCAAGTCCTCAAGTTTCTCGATTGTACTTTGGTGTACATAGCGTCCCCCTCACCCCCCCCATTCCCCTCCCCTCCTCTTTTCTCCCCTCCCCTCCCTCACCCCCAGTTTACTCTGTCACCCCCCATCCCATCCCCTTCCCCGGCTTACTCTGACATCCCCCCATCCCCTCCCCTTCTCCCCTCCTCCCGTTTACGCTGTACCCCCTATCCCTTCCCCTCCCCTCCCCACCGGTTTACTCTGTCCCCATCCCATCCCCTCTCCTTCTCCTTCTCTCTCTCCCTCCCCTCCCTCCCTCCCCGTTTACGCTGTCACCCCCATCCCCTCCCCATCTCCCTTCCCTCCCTCTCCTTCCCCTCCCCTTCCTCCCCTCCCCCTCCTTCCCCCTCCCCCCTCCCCCCCGGTTTACTCTGTCTTGACACGTACGCCCGCTACCCGACCCCAGGGAGCACCTCGCTAAAATAGAAAGATGCTACATAAAGTTTACTGTTACGGCGGGTGTGCGTTCGTCCCTGGGGGAGAGGATGGGGGGAGGAGGGGAGGAGGAGGCTAACACACTCCCTCTCTCACCCTCCTTCCCCCCCTCTGTCTCCCCCCACCTCTCTCTCTCTCTCTCTCTCTCTCTTCTGTCTCTCTATTCCCCTTCCTTCGCTTCTTTTATGCCCCTGAGGCCTACCCGGTGTTGTGAAGACCCGGTACATTCTTCAAGTTTCCTGCGTTGAGAGAAAGGTCTTGTTCCTTTTTACTGTCAATTGTCAGCCCTTGAGTTGCCCGCTACGTTTTGGAACCGAAAAAAGTAAAAAAAAAAAAAAAAAAGATAAATAAAATGATAACAAGGATTTTTAACTTAAAAGATTTTTGATAAAAAAGAGCATTTCTGAATATAGGAAAGGATTTTCTAAATTTCTACGTTTTTAGGGAGCAGCACAAAAGATAATAATCAGAAAAAAAACGATCTTCAACTTAAGAAAAATGATTCCTAAATAAAAAAACAGCATTTAAATCTATGATAAAGATTCAAAATGTGACGTTTGGGAAACAGGTCAAAAAAATCATTTCTAACTAAAATGATTTCTAAAAAAACAAAAAAACAAAAACGATATCTAAATTTAGAAGTATTTCAAAATCTATACATTTTAGAGACAGGGAATAAAAACAATAGTAAGAAACAAGACATCCTGAATAAGCAAAAAATCTAAATTAAAAAAAAGGATTTCTGAATTCTTAAAGGAGATCCACAATCGCCAAGACACGCATTTGAAGAAGCTATGACAATCGGGAAGACAATCAGTTGGGGAAATGTCACACAGTGCCTGACAGAAAGCAATCATTAGAAGTCCTCGTCGCCATCGCTTGCCAGGCGAGGAAGTCACGTGACCAAAGGTAAGGGCTATTTTCGGTCAAACTAGCATTACTATGTATTTGTCCTTGTAATACCCTCTTCTCCTCTTCTTCTCCTCTCTCTTCCCCTTCTCACTCACTCTTCTCTGCTCCCCTCGCCTCCTCTCCCTTCCCTCCTCTTCCTTCCTCTCCTCCCACCTCTCTCTTCTCCCTCCTCCCCTTCTCACCCTTTCCTCCTCCTCTCACCTCCTCTCCCTTCCCCACCTCCCTCCTCCCCACCCTTATCTTGGACGAATCTTCGACCCTTACCTTAGCCTCTCCCCCACCTTTCCCCCTATCCTTCCTCTCCTCATCCTCCTCCTCTTTCTCCTATCTCTCTCTCCCTCCTCCTCCCCCTCCTACTCTCTCTCTCTCTCTCCCCTCCCCTTCTCCTCCCTCACCTCTCTTCCTCCTCTCTCCTCTCCCCTCTCCCCTCTCCTTCCCTCCTCTCCTCCCCTCTCTCCTCCTCTCCCCTTCACTTCCCTCCCCTTCCCTCTTCCTCTCTCCCCTTCTCCTCTCTCCTCTCTCCCCTCCCCCTTCCTCCTCTCTCTCACTTTCCCTCCCCCTCTTCCCTCTCTCCCTCTCCCTCCCCCCTCTCCCTCTCCTATCTCTCTTCCCCTCCCCCTCTCCTCCTCTCTCTTTCCTCCTCCCCTCCCCCTTCTCCCTCTCTTCTCTCTCCCCTCCCCTCTCCCTCTCTCTTTCTCTCTCCCCTCCCCTTCTCCCTCCTCTCTCAGCCCTCTCCCCTCCCCCTCTCTCCTTTTCTCTCTCCCCTCCCCTCTCCCTCTCCCTTTCTCTCTCCCCTCCCCTCCCCTCTCCCTCTCCCCTCCCCCTCTCCTCCTCTATACCCATCTACCCCCCCCCCCCCACCAAGAAGAAGAAAAAAAAAAGGAAAAAAAGGGAAGAAAATAATTATTTCCTCCATCTCAACCCCAATTCGTCTTAAGATGTTCCTCGAGTGTCAAGCGGGATGGACGACGAGGCTGATGTCCTGTCACTCGTTTCATTACGTTGTTTTTCGAGTTTTTTTTCTTTCTCTCTCTGTCTTTCGTTTTTTTAAAATCTACTCTTTTCTGTTTTTTCTTTTTTTTTTCCCTTTGGTTGTTCACTATTTCATTGCGTTGTTTTTCGATTTTTTTAAAATCTACTCTCTGTTTTTTTCCTTTTGTTGTTCATTGTTTCATTACGTTGTTTTTCGAGTCTTTTTTTTCTTTCTCTCTCTGTCTTTCGTTTTTTAAAATCTACTCTTTCTGTTTTTCTTTTTTTTTTTCCTTTGGTTGTTCACTATTTCATTGCGTTGTTTTTCGATTTTTTTCTTTCTTTCTTTCGTTTTTTTTTATTTACTCTTTCTGTTTTTTTTCCTTTGGTTGTCCATTGTTTCATTACGTTGTTTTTCGAGTTTTTTTCTTTCTCTCTCTGTCTTTCGTTTTTTTAAATATCTCTTTCTGTTTTTCTTTTTCTCCCTTTGGTTGTTCACTATTTCATTGCGTTGTTTTTCGTTTTTTTTATTTCTTTCGTTTTTTTAAAATCTACTCTTTCTGTTTTTTTCCCTTTGGTTGTCCATTGTTTCATTACGTTGTTTTTCGAGTTTTTTTCTTTCTCTCTCTGTCTTTCGTTTTTTAAAATCTACTCTTTCTGTTTCTCTTTTTCTCCCTTTGGTTGTTCACTATTTCATTGCGTTGTTTTTCGATTTTTTTTTTTTCTTTCTTTTTTTTTATTTACTCTTTGTTTTTTTTTTCCTTTGGTTGTTCATTTTTCATTGCGCTGTTTTTCGATTTTTTCTTTCTTTCTTTCGTTTTTTTTTTAAAATCTACTCTTTCTGTTTTTTTCCTTTGGTTGTTCATTATTTCATTACGTTGTTTTTCGATTTTTTCTCTCTCTTTCTTTCTTTCGTTTTCTTTATCTATTCCTGTTTTTATTCTTTTATTCTTTTGTTGTTCAAGCGAAGACGTTTCTTTCTTATATTTTCTTTATTTTATATTTTTCTTTCTTCATTCATCTATCTGTCTAACTACCTATATGTCTGTCTATCTATTTGCCTGTCTATCTATCTGTCTATATATCTGTCTATCTGTCTATCTATATATCTATCTATCGGTCTATATATATGTCTATCTATCTATCTACATCTCCCTATTCACATTTATTCATTTATCTATTTTAAAACGATTTTCTTTCCTTTTCGTTTTGAATACGGGAGGAATGTTATGTTATGTGTGTGTGAGTGTGTGTGAGTGTGTGTGAGTGTGAGTGTGAGTGTGTTGTGTGAGTGTGTGTGTATGTGTGTGTTTATACGTATGTGTATTTACGCCTACGTATCTCCTCTTCTGTACAAAATATATGTCTACATGTCTGTATCTCTGTATGTTCGTTTTCACGCGCGTGTGTGTGTTTTTAAATATATGCGCGCGATTCCTCTATAAAATCCGCCCACGACGCCCCCCGCCCGTGTCTGTTTGTCAGGAGGCTTCACAACAGCTTTGGTTCGCACGCCCATGTTTTGTCAGCATTTAGCCCCCGCGCCGCCCGTTCCTCCCGCGGGATCATCACGGGCGTCAAAACAAGCTCAGGTAGTGATTGGGGAGAGGGTGAGAGGGAGGGTGGAGGAGGTGGGTGGAGAGGGTGGAGGGGGGGGAAGGTGGGTGGAGGAGGTGGAGGGGGTGGAGAAGGTGGGTGGAAAGGGGGTGGAGGAGGGTGGGTGGAAGGAGTGGAGGAGGGTGGAAAGGAGAATGAGAAGTGTGGAGGAGGGGGGTGGATGGGGGTGGGAGGGGGTGGGTGTAAAGGGAATCAGAAGGGTGGAAGAGGGGGTGGAGGGGTGGAAGGGTGGGTGGAAGGGGTGGAGGAGGGTGGAGGGGGTGGAGAAGGGGGGGATGGGGGTGGAGGAGGGTGGGTGGAGGGGATAGGGTGGAGGAGGTGGGTGGAAGGGGATGGAAAAGGGGGGAGGATGGGTGAAAGATGCAGGAGGTTGGGGAGAAGGTGCGGGGTGGGTGGAGGAAAGTGGAGGTGAAAGAGGGGATGGAAGGGGAGGTGGAAGGAGGGTGGGTGGGAGTATAAGGGTGGGATAAGGGAGTAAATGTTGGAGCAGAGGGGATCTTGGGTATTAGGAGGCAAGGGGAGAGGGTATGGAGGAGGAAGGGGGAAGGCCACCCTCGAGACAGCGTGACAGTAATCATAATATTTTTCTTCTCAAAACCTCAACTCATAATATCATTTATCTTCTCAAAACCTCGACTCGTAATATCATATATTTTTTTCTCATAACCTCAACTCCTAATATTTTTATTTAATATTCTCAAAACTTTACTTGTAATATTATTTTTCTTCTCAAAACCTCGACTCGTAATAATATTTTTCTTCTCATAACCTCAACTCCTAATATTATTTATATTCTCATAATCCTCACTCATAATATTATTTTTCTTCTCATAACCTCAGCTCATAATATTCATTTATTTCTCCTCAAAACCTCCACTCCTAATATCATTTATCTCCTCAAAACTTCAACTCATAATATTTACATTCTCAAAACCTCTACTCATAATATAATTTTTCCTCATAATATTATTCATCGCCCCAAAACCTCAGCATAATATAATTTATACCCTCAAAACCTCCACTCATAATATTATCTATCCAAAACCCTCAGCTCGTATCATTTTTCTTCCCATACCCCCCCGACCCCACCCCCCACACCACCCCACCCACCTCCCGCTGCCCCCATCAACCTGCCAAGTGAATCTCTTCCTCCACACATATCTTTCGGAGACTATTTCGCGTGCAAAAGGAGAGACATCGGGCTCGACATCGGGCTCGACTTCGCCCGGTCTTTTGGGAAGTCAGTGAGGTCATACATTGCAAAAAGAGCATTTATTTTGCACACGTGTTGACCTGTGTTGCACATGGTCACGG
>NW_020871609.1:503208-505708 GCF_003789085.1 Penaeus vannamei | reverse complement strand
TTTCATTTTTTATTATTCTTCATTCTCTCTGTTACTCTAACCAAATTACCTTTTCTTCACTCTAATTCTTTCTCCTTCCTTTTTTATCAAGTTTACGTCATCGCTTCTTTAAACCTCGTCCACTTTTTTCCTTTTTTTAAAATTAATTAAACGCTTATGTGACACTCACTGGCTGATATACATACAAAGTTTGTTTTTCTTTCGCCTTAAATAAACCACGGTGACAAATATATCTCCTTTTGGAATGTTCATTAATATTTACCAACGACAGAGGGAGTAAATGTTGCTCTCGCTTTGGCAACATTTGCAAGATAATGCGAAGAGGCAAATGTCTTAATGATGTTGATGATGAGTCTCTATGGATATTCATTATCTTTTTAATTCTCTCTGTTACCTCAGCTGGAAGAGGAGGAGGAGGAGGAGGAGGAGGAGGAGGAGGGAGGAGGAGGAGGAGGAGGAGGAGGAGGAGGAAGAGGAGGAGGGAGGAGGAGGAGGAGGAGGAGGAGGAGGATAGAGGAGGAGGAGGAGGAGGAGGAGGAGGAGGAGGAGGAGGAGGGAAGGAGGGAGAAGAGGAAGAGAAGGAAGAAGAAGAAGAAGAAGAAGAAGAAGAAGAAGAAGAAGAAGAAGAAGAAGAAGAAAGAAGGAGGAGGAGAGAGGAGGAAGGTGGTGGTGGGGGGGAGGGGGGAGGGGAGAGGGAGAGAGAGAGAGAGAGAGAGAGAGAGAGAGAGAGAGAGAGGAGAGAGAGAGAGAGAGAGAGAGAGAGAGAGAGAGAGAGAGAGAGAGAGAGAGAGAGAGAGAGAGAGACGGTGTGAGTGTTTTTGTGCGTAAAGAAAGAAGGGTTGGGACACGAACAGGGAAGGGGGGGGTGATTGTGTTGGTGAGTTACAGACAGGTGTGGGTGTATATGTATGTAGATGTGCACATGCGCGGAAACATGTACATCATGTCCATACATACATGTAGACACATTGACGTAGGCACGCGGATAAGCTGCATGTTACACACACACAAACAAACACACACACACACACCTATATACACACGCTAACACAAACACACAAACTCCTCACTCAAAAGCACAAACAAACACACACACAACAAACTATACAAATACATTTACACACAAATAAAACAACAAACACACAAACCCATTTTATTCAACGATACATTAGAGAAGACCAACGCCCCCCCCTCCTCCTCCCCCTCCCTCCTCCCCTCGCCCCTCCCCTCCCTCCTCCCCCTCCGTCTTCCCCCCCTCCCCCACTCTCTCAGCCGAACAAGCGTCTCGGAGAACAAAGAACACCTGGTCGAAGGGGAGGAAGTTCCTGAGGGGAGAAATCAGGACAGACGTAATTTCCTGGAGGAGGGGGAGGGGAGGAGGAGGGGAGGGGGGAGGGGGGAGGAGGATCAGAGGGGAAAACTCTAACGGAAACGGGACATTTAAATCGTAAGTTGAGGGGAAGAGACTGTAAAAAGGGGAAGAGCAGACAATAATGGCGAAGGAAACACATGGGGGAAAGATGAGGAGGGAGGTAGGAGAAGGAGGAAGGAGGACACGTGGTGGGAAAGGGAAGGAGGGGAGAGGGAAGGAGGGGACGAAGAGGAAAAGGGGAAAGGGAGGGAGGGTAGGAGGGCGAGGAGGGGAAGGGACAGGAGGAATACGGAAAGGGAGGAGGAAGGAGGAGGAGGAGGAAGAAGAAGAAGAAGAAGAAGAAGAAGAAGAAGAAGAAGAAGGAAGAAGAAGAAGAAGAAGAAGAAGAAGGAGAGGAGGGGAGGAGGAAAAGGGAGAGGGAATGGATAGGAGGATAAGAGGGGTAGGAAGGGACAGAGGAAAGAAGGATAATGATGGAGAATAGGAAAAAAAAAAAAAAAAAAAAAACAAGGAGAGAGGGGGGACAGGGGTGAGACAGAAGCAGAAAAGAGTAGAAATGAAAAGAAGAAAGGAAGAAAAGGAAAAGAAAATACCCAAATCCGCAGAACTAAAAAAACAAACCTCAGAAGAATGATGTCATAAAATAACCCGAATATCCGAAGCGAAGAGGAATAAGAAGAAACGAGAGGAAAGTAACTTTCACACCTCCGCCCCTTCCCTCCCTTTAACGCACTGAGGAGAAAGACGCGACATTTGCCATCTTTGAATGGAAATGAGGCAAGAGGGAGAAGCGAGAAGGGTGAAGCGAGAAGGGAGAAGGCGAGAGAAAGGGAGAAGCGAGAAGGGAGAAAGAGAAGGAGAAGCCGAGAAGGGAAGCGAGAAGGGGAGAAGCGAGAAGGGAGAAAGCGAAGAGGGGAGAAGCGAGAAGGGAGGAAAGGGAGAGAAGGGAGAAGGGAGAAGGGGAGAAAGGAGAAGGAGAAGGGGGAGAAGGGGAGAAGGGTAGAAAAGGGAGAAGCGAAGAAGGGGAGAAGCGAGAGAAGAGGGAGAAACGAGAAGGGAGAAGCGAGAAAGGAGAAGAAGGACAGGAGAAAGGGAGGAGAAGGAATCATAATTTAAATCAGGGGGGGT
>NW_020871609.1:485447-490447 GCF_003789085.1 Penaeus vannamei | reverse complement strand
ACATCCTTCCGAAGCCCTTGAGAAGACCAAGGATTATAAGAAAAGGGCGAGGAGATTCACGAAAGAGGGGAGAAGGAAGGAGGAAAAGAAAGAGAGAAAAGGGGGGAGGGAGAGAGAGAGAGAAGGGGAGGAAAAGCTTGAGCATAAAAGGAGGAGGAAAAAGAGAGGAGAGGAGAGAGAGAGAGAGAGAGAGAGAGAGAGAGAGAGAGAGAGAGAGAGAGAGAGAGAGAGAGAGAGAGAGAGAGAGAGAGAGAGAGAGAGAGAGAGAGAGAGAGAGAGAGAGAGAGAGAGAAGAGAGAGAGAGAGAGAGAGAGAGAGAGAGAGAGAGAGAGAGAGAGAGAGAGAGAGAGAGAGAGAGAGAGAGAGAGAGAGAGAGAGAGAGAGAGAGAGAGAGAGAGAGAGAGAGAGAGAAGAGAGAGAGAGAGAGAGAGAGAGAGAGAAGAGAGAGAGAGAGAGAGAGAGAGAGAGAGAGAGAGAGAGAGAGAGAGAGAGAGAGAGAGAGAGAGGAGAGAGAGAGAGAGAGAGAGAGAGAGAGAGAGAGAGAGAGAGAGAGAAGAGAGAAGAGAAGACAGAGAAGAAGAGGAGAGAGAGAAGAGAGAGAGAGAGAGAGAATGAGAGAGAGAGAGAAAGAAAGAGAAGAGAGAGAGAGAGGAGAGAGAGAGGAGAGAGAGAGAGAGAGAGAGAGAGAGAGAGAGAGAGAGAGAGAGAGAGAGAGAGAGAGAGAGAGAGATGAGAGAGAGAAAGAAAGAAAAAGAAAGAAGAGAGAGAGAGAGAGGAGAGAGAGAGAGAGAGAGAGAGAGAGAGAGAGAGAGAGAGAGAGAGAGAGAGAGAGAGAGAGAGAGAGAGAGAGAGAAGAGAGAGAAGAGAGAGAGAAGAAAAGAGCTTGAGCATACAAATATAAATTCTTCCCCCTTCTCGGGATCTGGTGACAATTTAACATAAATGCCGAGGGAGAAGACAGTTTACGGCTTCCTTTATACTCTTGAGAAAGGGTTGAGTTCCCCCCTTAACCCCCCCCACCCTTCTACCTTCCTCTCTTCGCCCCCCCTTTCCCACCCTCCCCCTTCCACCCCTTCATACCCCGTTCCCTCTGCCGCCCCCCTCCCCACCCTTTCTTACCATGCCCCTTTCGGGGTTCCCCCTCCCATCGCCTATTCACTTTTCCCCACCCCTTCACACCCTTCTCCTTCCCATTCCCCCCCACCCCTTTACCCCTCCCCACCCCCCCTTCCCTCTCCTTCGCCCCCCCCACCTTTCATACCCCCTGTCCCCACCCCTTCATACCGCCTTTCCTCTCCTTCGCCCCCCCTCCTCCCCCCTTTCATACCCCTTCCCTCTTCGTCGCCCCCCTCCCCCACCCCTTCATACCCCTTCCCTCTTTCGTCGCTCCCCCTCCCCCAACCCTTCCTCCCCTTCCTCTCTTCGCTCCCCTCCCCACCCCTTCCATCCTCTTCGCCCCCCTCCCCCACCCTTCATACCCCTCTTACCTCTTACTCTACCCCCTCTCTTTCTTACTCTCCCTCTTCCCTTTCCTACCCCTCTCCTCCTTCGTCCTCCTTCCCTTTCCCCTTTCTTTCCCAGGCCTCCCTTGCTCCTACCCATACCTGTCCCCTTTCCTCCCCCCCCCTCCCTTTCAGTCCCCCCTCTCCCCCTTTGCTTTTCTTAAGGTATTTTGTTGAATTCTCTGATTCTCTCTACAAGTTTCTTTTTATCTATTTATTTATCTATTATTTTTTTTCTATTTCTTCTCTCTCTTTTTTAATCTTCTTTTAGTGTTTTTCCTTTCTTTCTTTTTTATTGTGTTTCGTCTCTCAGAGAGAGAGAGAGAGAGAGAGAGAGGAGAGAGAGAGAGAGAGAGAGAGAGAGAGGAGAGAGAGAGAGAGAGAGAGAGAGAGAGAGAGAGAGAGAGAGAGAGAGAGAGAGAGAGGAGATAAAACAAAAAAAAGCTACGATTCATGGCAGTTGTGGAATGAAGAATAAACGGGGTATTGTTATCTTCTTCTTTTCTTCTTCCCCTTCATTTCGTTCTAATTACCGGGCATATCTTTTAGCTCCTTCCGTTTTTTTTTTTTTTTTTTTTTTTTTTTTTTTTTTTTTTTTTTTTTTTTTTTTACAACTTCCCGCCCACCGCAACCCATATGGTGTTTTTCATTGCATTCTTCACTTGTCACGCCTGTTGATCACGTCGAACAAGTGTGCATGTAATTCCTTCACCCAATACACGATATTGTACACTTGTACACTTAAACACACTTATGCACTTACTTTTATAGCATCGCCGTGAGCAAGTGTCATACTTCACTGATTTTCGGAGACTTTGAAATATATTTTTTTTTATCTATCTATCTTGTATTTTTTTTATCTATGTTTTGATTTGCCTGTCGATAAATGGATTACTTTATCCATTTACTAATATGTAATATTTATTCATTAATTTGATAATATCTAATTTTCATTCAGTTAATAACATAATTTTTATATCTCTATTCAAGTGTTTTTTTTCTTTATTTTTTTTTCTGATATGCATTCTAACACCGTTTTAGCATGGCACTATGTTGCTATTCCCTCCCCCCCCCAAAAAAAAAAATATAATATATATATACATATATATTTTGCTATATCGATATTCAACCTAACAGGAGATCAGACACACAGGGTACGAGGTCAGTGTATAAAGCTATTATAATCTTTAACGAACATAATTTTATATCAAAATCATATTCTTCTTTACAAAATCACCACAAGATTTTCAACGATTCCTATATAATTGACAGAAAAATTATGGTAATATGACTAATATAATGGTATCGATATAGAAATGTAATTTATATAAAGTTGAGAAAGAAATAAGAAAAAGGGATAAAAAGATTAACGACCATAAAAAAGGATAACGATAAATGAAAAATAAGAAAGAAAGAAAAAAAGGTATTAAAAGAAAAAAAAAAATCTATCGAAATAATAACGACAATGGAAAAGAAGGAATAACGATAATAATAAAAAAAAACAAGAAAAAAAAAAATATTAAAAAACAACACCACCCCCCCCCCCAAAAAAAAAAAATCTCGAAAAATAATAATAAATAACAACAACAATAATAATAACAAAATGAAAATCTCTCGAAATAATAACAACAACGGAAGACCTATAGACCTATATATAAAAAAATCGACTGACCTCATAACGAAAATGAAGCGCCAACTTACCTTTACCCGGAGAATGAGGTTTTTCGAAGTGAGGAGTCGACAGTGCTCGGCTGAAGTGTTCGTCCACCACTGTCGATGCGTCGCCGGCATAGTGAGTGACCACCATGCAGTTTGCAGAGACGTATTTCACCTCCTGGGGGGGCGGGGGGAGAGAGAACAAGGAGATAGATGAGAAAGAGATAAGGAGGTTGATAAGGAGGGAAGTGTATAAGGTCGATAAGGGGATTGAGATTGATTAGGTATGTGTGTGTATATCTTTTTTTTTTTTTTTGGTGTTTATGTAATATTGAATCACTATCTTTCTGTGTTTTCTTTTCTTACTTCTTTTTATCTTTCCTTTCTCAGTCAGTTTCAGTTTTATGGGAATGAGGAAAATAAGAGGCAAAAGAACAAATAAACAAACGAACAAACAAACACAATAATTTCACACCTCTACTAATGAAGAAAAGAAGAAAAACAACAAAAAAACAACAACATTTAAAACTCGGCGAAAAGTGTCCGTAGAATTTCACCTTATTTTTTTTTCTTTATATCCATCACAAAAAAAAAAAAAAAAAAACTTAGACGATAACTTTGACAAATAACTTACGTTAGCTTGTTGTGTTGGCGATCCCGGTGGTTCACTATGCGGCGGGTGGTGGTGCGAGGAATGGTGGTGATGGTGATGCTGATGGTGTTGGTGATGGTGGTGAGTGGCGTGTTGGTGGTGGTGAGGAGGGGGTAGGGAGGGGGTGGGAGGGGCTGGGGGGGCGTCCGCTTCACCACAGAATTTCTGGAAAAATGACGGAAAAAATAAGTAAATTATTATTTGTTATATTGTTATTCTTACACTCAGAATTATCATCAAAGTTATTAATATCATAATTAATTGAATATTTCTGCAATTACTTATCATTGCTAATCTATTTTCATCTTCGTAACTGAAAGTACTAATAATGTTTCCAATAATACTATCCTCATTTTATTTAATGTTATAGACAGCGAAAGGATTATTAAGAACAATACTAAGGATTTTAAACGAATGCATATTATCATTGCATTTTATTTACACAAATCGCCTATCTATCTCATTCTTTCTCTCTTCCTGCTCCTCTCTCTCTCACTCTCGTCTCCTTTCTCCCTCTCTCCTCTCTACTCTCCCTCCCTCCTTCTCTCTCTCTCCTCTCTCTCCCTCCTTTCTCTCCCTCCTCCTCTCTCTCTCTCTCTCTCTCTCTCTCTCTCTTCTCTCTCTCTCTCTCTCCCTCCTCTCCTCTCTCTCTCTCTCTCTCTCTCTCTCCTCTCTCTCTTCTCTCCTCTCCTCCTTCTCTCTCTCTCTCTCCCTCCCTCCCTCTCTCTCCTCTCTCCTCCTCTCCTCCCCCCCGCTCTCTCTCTCTCTCTCTCTCTCTCCTCTCCCTCCTCCCTCTCTCTCCTTCTCTCTCCTCTCTTATCTCTCTTCACTCTCTCTTCTCCTCTCTCTCCCTCCTCTCCACGGCTCTCTCTCTCTCTCTCTCTCTCTCTCTCTCTCTCTCTCTCTCTCTCTCTCTCTCTCTCTCTTCTCTCATCTCTCTCTCATCTCTCTCTCTCCTCTCTCCTCCTCTCTCTCACTCTCTCCTCCTCGGCTCCCCTCCTCCCTCCTTCTCTCTCTCTCTTTCTTCCTCTCCTCTCATCTCTGTCTCTCTCTCTCTCTCTCTCCTCTCTCCTCTCTCTCCTTCCTTCTCTCTTTCTCTCTCTCTCTCTCTCCCTCCCCCTCCTTTCTTCTCTCTCTCTCCTCCCTTCTCCCTCCTCTCCCTCCTTTCTCTCTCTCTCTCTCCTCCCTCT
>NW_020871609.1:460581-463081 GCF_003789085.1 Penaeus vannamei | reverse complement strand
TTTTTTTCTCGTCATCTCCAGAGCCTTTCTTGAAAATTATGATAGATCGTCCTCTCGTTCTCCCCCCCCCCACCCCCCCTTCCTTCCTGCCCAAATCCCTCCTGCCATCCCGGGGCTGAATCAATACCATTGGGATCTTTGGCTAACCATACAGGAAGAGTGCGACGCCGCCGAGAATCCGAAAGTAATATCATGGCGAGTCGTTCTCTCTTTAAGAGCCATTCGGATAAAATCTCGCCCGCGTTATTTCGCGATGATAGTGATTACGGCGGGGGAGGGACCCCTGGCGGCCTGTTCTTCCCGTCCGATGGAACGGAGGTCGGTCTTGTTCTTAGGTTTTACTTTCATAACTTTTAAACTTGATTGATGAGGGATTGTGGGCGCGAGGACCTTGCGGAGGCAGCCCCAACCCGGGTGCCAGAACGAGGCCAAGACTTTTCTTTAACACTGAGGATCTTGGGAGAGAGTAATCATGAAGAGCTAATGATTGCGGGCGCTCGAGCTCTTCCGCGTCGACGTAACGGGACCGGTTTTCCATGAGCAGAGGAGGGCGTCGGTGGAGCTGGAGCTTGGTGGAGGAGTCGTGGCCCGCTAAGGAGGGGAGGGAGGGCCTCGGCGCGGAGTGTAGGGGAAGGGGGTTAGATTGGACACATGTCTTCAAAGTTTACGAGGTAACTTGGCATAGTTGGGGTAGATTGTGTCTACTAAATTTCCTCTGGTCTTCGCACAGCTATTTCATATTAACTTAAGCCATCGCCTCGAGGACTTCTCTGACTTTGGATGACTTAAAAACCTCCTGTTCATAATGTCTCGTCTCTTCCCTTCGGTCCCCACGTTTACATACACTCATTTAATGTTAGTTTTATCATTACTTATTATTATTTGCGGTCGTGGATGCCATCTCACAGGACAGTTTTGTCTGTGACATTCGTTGGCTATTCCAGTTTCTTGAACTCCTATTAAGTACTGTCTATTCATGTACTGAATGATGTGCACGCATTTGGTCAGGTGATCGTCGTTGGGCCGTCCGTCGGGAATCATTAGATGTTGAGATATTGTAATAAAACAGGCCACAGTAATGATAAAAACACGAGACCTGAATCCTGTCTGATTCGAAATGAAATTGCTTCACGTGTCTCGAATTATCGTGACTTTGTTTCACTTCATGTGGTGATCCAAACCTCCCCTCTTCATTGTCTTTACATGAATAGTCTCATTCTGCCATTGCTGTTAGTGAGAGGCGCGAAATACAGAAAATCTTGGTGTAAACAGGTGTTAATATGCTGGCTGGCAGTATTGCATATACTGTACAGTCGCATATATGGTACTACATGCTGTTTGCATTGCACCAACATAGTTTGCTTCCTTATACTGGAGCTTAACTCTTTCAGGCATGCGTTGCAGCACACGGGAATGCTTTCAGTAACCGCCGAGACCGTTCGCCCAGCTCTTTGCTTCCTGTCTTTCTCATTCTGTTTCCATCCGTGCGCCCGGCAAGCTTCGACCCCCCCCCCCAGCCTCCACTCCCCACCCGGGAACGTGATAACCTGTTTCATACGAAGATCCGATCCCGGACACAAACACGCCCTTGGCCGGCGCCTCAAGCCCGGGTCCTCCTGGGGGATTTCAAGGGCGAAGGACCCTGTTTGGGATGGCAGGGGAGGGGGGAGGAAGGGGAGGGAGGGAGGATGAGGGGGAGAGGAGACGGGAGGGAGGGAGAATAAGGGGAGAAGGGGAGGACCGAGGGAGGGGGCGAGGAGGAGGGCGGAGGGACGAAGGGAGAAGGGGGAAAAGCCTCGACTGGCGCTGTCGCCGCCGGTCGTCGGGCTGGTCGAAGCCTTCTTATTGGGGCTGTCATGGCGAACAAATGGCATCAGCAACCCACTCCGGAGAGGATTTGCCGCCCTTGAGACGCTCCGGGAAACGGAATATCGGGCCGCCTATTCGTCCACGGCTCTCGGGGGCTCTCCATAGGCCCTGTGTGTCTCTCTCTCTCTCTCTCTCCTCTCTCTCTCTCTCTCTCTCTCTCTCTCTCTCTCTCTCTCTCTCCTCTCTCTCTCTCTCTCTCACTCTCACTCTCACTCTCTCTCTCTCTCTCTCTCTCTCTCTCTCTCTCTCTCTCCCTCTCCCTCTCCCTCTCCCTCTCCTCTCTCGTCACTCTCACTCTCACTCTCACTCTCACTCTCACTCTTCAATCTCTCTCTCTCTCTCTCTCTCCCTCTCTCTCTTCTCTCTCTCTCTCTCTCTCTTCTCTCTCTCTCTCTCTCTCTCTCTCTCTCTCTCTCTCTCTCTCTCTCTCTCTCTCTCTCTCTCTCTCTCTCTCTCCCATCAAACGCTTTCTCCCCTACCTCCTTCCTCCTCCTATTACTTTTTCTATATCGTTTCCAATTATTCTCTCCCTCACTCTCCTTTCATCCACTCTCTCTCCTCCACTCTCCCCCTCTTCTATCCCCCTCCTCAAGCTCCTCCTTTCTCTCCCTTTCCTCCTCCTATCCTTTTT
>NW_020871609.1:435581-455581 GCF_003789085.1 Penaeus vannamei | reverse complement strand
TTGTAAGTCGTCTGTATTAAGGGATGCGCGTCTCAAGCTTTGCTAAAAAAAAAAATAATAATGATAATAATAATAAAGCAAAGAAAAAAAAATAGAATACAAGTTACGAAGACCTTTCTTTCCGACGTCTGCTTCCGCGGCCAAGGCCAGTGGCCACCTCTGCGCGATGCACGTGCGGGGGAGCGCGCGCGACGTCAGTCAAGGGCCGAGCGAACACGAGAGCTGCGGCCGGTATCCTCGTCCAAAAGAAGGAAAGGTCAATCATGAAGAATTTTCATTTTGGAGAAATACTAAGAAAACAAAGACTGAAAGAAGTGAGAGCAAACAAGCATCCGCGCCAAGGAGAGAAGGGAAAAAAGATTGTAATCGAATAACATAAACATGGCAACGATTGTTGGTTCCGTGACAAACTCCCCTCCCTCTCTCTTCGCCTTCCTCCTCTCTCTCCTCGCCCTTCCTCCCTCTCTCCTTCCTCCCTCTCTTCACCCTTTCTCTCTCTCCCTTTCCTCCCTCTCTCCTCGCCCTCCTCCCTTTCTCCTCGCCCTCTCCCCTCTCTCTTCGCCTTTTCCTCCTCTCTCTTCGCCTTCCTCCCTCTCTCTTCGCGCTTTTCCTCCCCTCTCTCCTCCGCCCTTCCTCCCTCCTCTCCCCCTTCCTCCCTCTCTCTCCTTCTCTCTCCTCGCCTTCTCCTCCCTCTCTCTCCTCGCCTTTCCTCCCTCTCCCTCGCTCTCTCTCCTCGCCCTTTCCTCCCTCTCTCCTCGCCCTTCCTCCCTCTCTCCTCGCCCTTCCTCCCTCTCTCTTCGCCTTTCCTCCCTCTCTCTTCGCCTTTCCTCCCTCTCTCCTCGCCCTTCCTCCCTCTCTCCTCGCCCTTCCTCCCTCTCTCTTCGCCTTTCCCTCTCTCTTCCTCTTCCTCCCTCTCTCCTCGCCCTCCTCCCTCTCTCTCGTCGCCTTTCCTCCCTCTCTCTCCTCCCTTCCTCCCTCTCTCTCGCCCTTCCTCACTCTCCCTCGCCCTTCCTCCCTTTCTCCTCGCCCTTCCTCCCTCTCTCTTCGCCTTTCCTCCCTCTCTCTCCTCGCCCTTCCTCCCTCTCTCCTCGCCCTTCCTCCCTCTCTCCTCGCCTTTGCAACTCCAAGCTTATCTTATCCAGCAAAGGAAGTCAGAGGCTGGAGCGCAATGCAAGGACGAAGCCAAAGCATAACATGATGACGTTTTTGCGCAGATCCGTCGTTATCCAGATTTCGCTGCATTTCTATTGCTATTCGAGATTTTAATCTCGTGTTCAAGGACAGACTTTTGCGTCAACGGTCTGCGTTGTGGGGTAAAAACAATTTAAAAAAAACGAGATCGAATGAAGGAATGTGAGAGAGAAAAAAAAGAAAGAGAAAGAAAAATGGAAAATAAGGGGGTAAAAAATAGGAAACAAGATCGAACGAAGGGAAATGAGACAAGAAAACAAAGAAACAAACAAAGAGAAAAAAGAAAAATGGAAAACAGTAAAAAAGGAGGAGTTGGATTGGTTATAATACATCATTATATTTTATATTCCCTGCGAGTTGGTTTGACGAAGCATGAAAGTCATTCTGAGGAATCTGCGAGAGATTCCCGAATCATGAGCACTGGTAGAAAATAGACCTCCCTCTCTCTCTTTCTCTCTCTCTCTCTTTTTCTCTCTCTATCCCCTCTTTCCCCCCTCTCTCTCTTTCTCTCTCTCTATCTATCTATATCTCCCTCCCTCCTCTTTCCCTCCCCCTCCCCCCTGGGTGATGTGGAGCGAATGACGAAAGAAAAGAATCCATTATTCTCCATAAAAAGGCGGTTTGATAAACCCAAAAAGTAGTTGGTCGTTTCCTCTTAAGTGGCTTCATTAAAGCGGTGGTCTGTCTTCTTCATCCCAGTTTCTCTTAAGTCCAATTATTTCCCCTTGAGTTCGTAACGACTGTACCTAATCGTGCATCCGCAGCACCATTCAAGTGTAAGTCTTTAGAAACATATCTTTCTATTACAACGATCTTATCTGAAAGGTCTTGTTGATAGAACTTCCTTTTCCTTAACTTTACTACCCTTACTTTCGCTGGTCGATAAGAAAAGGAGGAAGAGAATAAGGAAGATTGAGAAAAGTATCCTTAGTTCACCACACGACTCGCCATGACAGTCCTAAAGGGACGCGGAGACGCAGGCCTGACCCTTTTGGCCGAAACAATGTTTTATTTGTATTGGAGAAGTTAGGGTGTAAGCTGTCAGTGCTGATATGTTCTGCCAATCTTTTCGCTTTATATTCCACATGGGATATATCTTGCCATTAGTAATGAAAAAAATACGCTCTTCAGAAATTAAATTTTATTCATGTATGTTCTCGCCAGATTGCAGAAATAATCAGCAAACCAACGTTTCATTGGCCGTAATGTACGTAGCACCCCATTGCATTCTCCGGCAGACAAGATGGTTCTCGGGGGCAGTCTGTGCCTCGGTGGGTCCCTCCTGATCCTCCTGGCGATGTCGCACAAGGCACAAGGGGATCAGCATCGCTCCCAGCACGCGGTGCACGGGTCCCGCCAGGAGCAGCACCACCACCTCCACGGGCCGCACAGAGACAGCACGCAGCCTCATCAGCATGCAGAGGCGCCGACCGGCCGTGGCAAGCACGAGGGCGCCGGGCAGGAGAAATTCCTGTTTGAGAAGTACGAGGCAAGGAGGCAGTACATGAGGTCGAGGCGATTGCAACAGGAAATAACAGATACGAAAACGAGACGAAGCGATATAGAGACTCAGGAAATGATAGAGAGAATAAAGAAGAGATTGGATGCGCTGAGAGACGAATGGGAAAGCGAGAGAGCAGGCAAGCAAGCAAGCCACTATGCATCGCGCCAAAAACGACTGTGGAAGAGAAGTGATGCTGAAGGGGCGGAACGTGTCGAAGCGCAAGGAGAAGAGTCTGACGTCCCTCCGGCAGAAGTCAGTTTGCCAGAAGACACGAAAGTAGACCTCATGGAGATCATGGACCACTTAGAGGAACTGCGAGAAATGTTTGCACTTACGGATAATGCAGAAATACAGGAAGCTTTGGCAGAAGCTTCTAGCATGAGAAATGAGAACTGGATGGATGAGATATCTGAGGAAATGCTGGAAAAGCTCAGAAGAGCTCTTATTCAGGAAGATCCCCAGATTTTGGAAAGGCTCGCAATAGCAGAGGAAACTGTTCCAGAATTTCTGGCTGAGCTGCTAAGAAGCAAGCAGGACAGGAATCAGCATGAGGCCGATGAAGGCGAGGACGACCGCAAGGGCAGGATGGAAGAAGGTCCGGCGGAACTTGGAGAAAGTCCCGCGGCAGGAGAGCAGGAACCGGGGAACGAAAACGTGGAAATGAAAGATGGCCGAGCAAGGACTCCCGTTCAGGAGGAAAAAGGACTTAGGACTACGGACACGGGAAATAAAAGCGAACCGGACGAGGGTTTCTTCGAAGAGGAAGAACCGAGGAGAAGCGAAGGCGATGCCGAGCGCGGGGAAGAGATGTTCGAAGACATGGCTGCTTCAGGAAACGGCCGCGACGCTTTGGAACTTTTAAAACTAATGTCCGCAGAATCAAGCAAGGGCCTGGTCCCAGGAAATCCCGTCTTATCGTTAGTTCAGCCGGAAGACATGGCGCCTTCTTCCCCCGCGGAAAATAGGTTTAGTACAAATGAGGAGATTATTCAGATTGTTTCATTAGAGGAGGGGAAGTCCGGCCGCCTGGGGAAGGACAGTGACGGCGAAGGAATGCGTCCCACTCTGCCTGGAGGAGAAGGCGCGCGTTTGGAGGGCTCAAGAAGACACACTTCCGGAAGAACGGAAGGGGACGAAAGCCGTTCGAGCTCAGAGTTGAGAAGTCACGTTGAAGATGAGCATTTGCTGGAAGACCTGAGGCAGAAGACGCTGGACCTCATTCAGAAGTCGAGAAGGCGATACAGCGCCGAGGACGCGAGCAAAGCTATCGAGTTTATGGAAATGATCTTTATATCGTCTCCCGGTAAGATATGGTTTAGTTCTATGATGCTAAAACAAAATAACGCCAAATGAATGCTGGGTCTGTTGATATTAAAGCAAAAAGGTTGAAATGAAAATGAGCTCCATTAAATTAGATGAAAATTATGTTGGTATTATGAGAAAACGATAACTGATTTTAGCTTACATCGCCCCCTACAGGCCGTGATAATGAGGTGAAAGTCCTGCAGGATCCCAAAAAAAGTGATTGCAAATATTTCTGAAAATATCTGGCATACTGCAAGAATAATTGCGTCATAGCGAATTGATAATGAAGATAAGCCTAGCAATTTCAAATCTAGGAATATACTATCCTATCTTTTCAGGACAAACCACAAGCCCCAGCATCGAAAGGGGAAGCCGGCGCAGCAGACGCAGAGTTGATGGATGGTGATCAACGACGTCTGGGGGAGATGGACCCGCGCGGGGAGCGCCGAGGTCACCGGGCGGCAACATCATCCCCAAACCTGAAGGTCAGTTATGGTTACGAGATGATGGACACGAGGATCGGATTTTTTCATTTTGGTCATAGATGCTCGTAACGCTCATAATTAACTTAATTTGAAATCATCTAGGTGAACTAAACGAACATTCGGTTATGTTTTACAAACTCGACGTCACCCTTTGCAACGTCATATTTCCAGTAAGACAACTTCTCGGCTTAGGTATTGCAAACGGCAATATAGACCAAATTACTTGGCATGAAAGCTTACAGAATTGCACATCAATGTGTCAACAGCAACTGCCTAAACCCTGTTTTCGTCCTGTAAGCAGTAATATTGGGATGATGAATTTGAGCGAAAGTCTACGGGGATGTATACCCACATTTCATTAACTGAAACTCTCCATGGCGCCCCATTTCCATTAATAAAATTTCGGCTTCGTTCTGTCAACGGAAATGTCGGGATAACTACTTTGTGTGAAAGTCTACGAGCATCCATAGCTCACCGATTTTTGACTGCACGCACTCCATCGATAACGCAATAAGACATGAATAAATCCATTCATTTTCGACAAGCTGTTGGCGGCATAGACTGCTCGTATGATGTGTCCGTTGGAAGGACGTATCTATGTTTAAGATTTTTTCGACTCGCCAGCTATACAATTTCGGCCATTACACGACCACGGTATTGAAATGCAGTGTCGAAAGTGATGCTTTGAAATTTTGCAAGCTGTGGAAACCTGTAGAATTGACTGTCAGAATGAAATATAGGGAATATATTTACCATATTCTTTGCAACTTACCGCACTGTGATAGATTCAATATTTAGTTTACTCCGACGCGATATATAAAATATATCTTTTGAAAGTAAAGTATCCATGAGAATTTGGAGACCACGCAAGAGATGCTTGGAATTTCGAATTCCGTCAAATATATGTTATGCGACTTATGCGGATGTTCTCATTCTCGCCTCTTTCTATATTTATCGTTCGATTTTTTTTTTTTTTTTTTTTTTTTTTTTTTTTTTTTTTTTTACTAATATAGAAGTTTACTGTTAACATCTGCACATATCACAATTTATCCCCCTAGTTTTATTTTTTTTTATTCACAATTTTCCGTTTGGCCTTCACGTAGTGGACCCAGGCACGTGGCAGGGGCTTATCGCGGAGGTCTTACCGAAGGGCACGAGTGACATCGCGAGACAGTAGTCAGCGATGTTTCACTGCGTTCAGGCCTTCGTGGAATGACCGCGCACGAAGAGCACTGCTTCGGGAGACTCGAGTGATCTGCCGGTGATCTGAGCGCAAGCGAACTACTGACCGAAAGCTGCGAGCGTTGTGTTTCGGACTTTAAAGCAGATTTCTTAATAGCCATGATAAGAGTGACAGTAAATAGAAACCAATATATTTGTTATATTTTCAGTTTAAGTTTTGCATTATATGACTACACAATACCGTGTGATGTGATTGAACATTTCCTCTAAGTACCAAAAATTCTTTAAAAAGTCTAATTTAGTGTAGGCAGAAAAAGCACAACACCCAAGTACTTAGCTGATCTCTAGAACTTCTAAGGACTCTTCTAGCTTTTAACATTGAGTGAGCCAATTATATCAACAAACTATGGTCTATGGAGAAAAATTGTAGATTTTGTAGCATTTTTCAATAGAAATATAATATCAATGGCAGTCAGTGCCATCGAATAACTTTCTTCCGCGTTCCACATATTTGAATGAAAATACTCTGCATCAGAAAGACTTCGACTTGTAGAAGTGTGGTTGGGAAGGTGTAATCGTGAGAGTTGGCGGCGTGGAAATATCTGCCAGCCCCTGCGGCGCCCCATTTCAAGGGAGAAATTCTGCGGTTTTTATATTGCAGACACGATGGGGTCTAATTGATTGGGGCGAAAGGCAAAATTAACGTCCGTTTAACACTATAAAGTGCCTCAATGACATTGTTTCTGGACTGTACACTACTAGGCCGTTGATGTTGGTCTTAAAGTTTACGGAAGTTTATAACCACGTTTCACTAACTCAACTGCATAGACTATCTTCTTTATGACCAATTGTAAGCTGCCACTGGCTTCTGCCGATCTACTTCAAATGTAGCATTTCCTACTCGGTTTACTTTAAAGGGTTTGTTTGCATTAAAGTAAGTGGGAATAGCTTTCCTTGTTTCATTAACTATTGACTATACAGATTTTTCCTGTGACCCCCATTTTGAGTCGGGCAAATTGGCATGGTGAACGTTTATGCGAGAGTCTACGGAAATATCCACCCATGTTTCATTACCTCGGCTAACGCTCTTGGTTGTCCCTAAGATAACAAAGTTGGGCTGATCGGTTGCGGTGAAAGTCTACGGGAAATTCCGTAACGCTTCACTAGCATGATACAGAATGCCCTTTAGTGCCGCCGCTAGCGTCCGAGTGCCACAACAAGCGCGGTTTCCAAGCAAATCGTTCACATTTTCACCTCGACCATGACGAAAGCAGTACAAACACACAAAAGTCTACGGACATGTCGACCCGCGTTTCACTAACTCGACTGAAGTGTTTATATATATATATATGTGTGTGTGTGTGTGTGTGTGTGTGTAGATATGCATACACATATATACATATGACAATGAAAATAGTCACAATTAAAAGCGTAACGTTTCGAACTCCACGATTTCCTCTTCAAATAAAACCGAAATGGATACAAGGAGAGAATTCTGACAAGTTTATATAGTAGTAGAGAGACTTAATGAAGCAGATACGAACCAGATCTCAGAGGGAGGGTCAAGGTCGAAGAGTCTGGGAAGGCGTTGCTACCTAGTGATGAGGAAAGATCATGCAACCCCATTGGCCAGCACTCACTCACTCTCTCCTCTCTCTCTCTCCTCTCTCTTCTCTCTCTCTCTCTCTCTCTCTCTCTCTCTCTCTCTCTCTCTCTCTCTCTCTCTCTCTCTCTCTCTCTCTCTCAATTTTCTAGTGAGAAGGCCTTCAGTTATTTTTCTCTTGTACGAATTTAACGATCTATGAATTAATCTAGCCTCTTTCCAATTTAACATGTCCTTCGTCACGTAAAGGAATAAAACAAGCATTAGATTCTCTGGCGTATCTGACATGTCTATGCTCCTTATTATTATTATTTTATTTTTTTTCAAAAGTTCTGCCGGTTTCGCCTACGTAAAATTTCGGGCAGTCCTTACAAGGAATCGTGTAAATACCTGGAAGGGTATCAAGAGCACCGCTAACTATATTATGCCTAACCAAAGTATTACTCAAGGTGTTCGGGTAAGTAAAAACAATGTCATTGCCAGCTTCTTTAAACATACGGCGTTTTTCATCGAGGGACGGGTTGTACGGAATTATTAAGAGATTATTGGCACTGTCCTGTTGCGTGTTACGGGAATGATTATAAGATATAAAGTGGTCCAACACCGCGGTAACGACAGCACCAGCACTGACGTTTTTTTTTTTTTTTAATAAATACGGGCTTATGGCGGACGGTACGATAAATTGTAGGATTTTGTAGTGTAAAAGCTAAGAGAGAAGGGATTGGTTCGCTCAAAATCAAGGGAAATAATCATTCACGTGCCATCAAAGGAGGCAACGGCGTTCGCACAGATTGCCTTTGGAATTACACATCTATTGTGTTGGTCCGGGCTCTCTTTGGGGCTTTCCAGATGACCGCAACCGATTTAAGTTTTCAAACTTATTTTCTTGTGTTATTGCATAACAAATTAGGGGATTGGATCACACCAAGTGTTAAAAAGCTACGGAACGATATTGAAATGCAGAAACAGATTTACAGGCATTGAAATTAAATTACAATGCACATCAATCCTTTTGTTCAATGCCATTAGTCATATGCATATCTCCTGTCTACCACAAAGCGTATAAAATTACCGAATAAATCCACCAGTGTTAAAATGTATTCGTGCTCTTTTACTCGTGCCAGGTGAAATTCTGAAATGCATATCCCGTGTGACGTACATTTTTATAGTTGGAAATGATGCTTTCATCCCTTGGTGCTTCGAGAGCCGCTGCTTCCGTCTCGAGGCCAGAGGAAGAGGCCGACCACGACAAGGCGGGCCGAAGACAGAGTGCACGAATCCGAAAGCGCTGAAGGATGAAACCAGAGGGAAGAGAGTCCTTGGGAAGAGATTTTCTGCAGATAAAAGTCGGAAACCTCATCAACAAAAGGGATTAATGAAAAGAGAAGCAACTTCCAACTCATGGCACTCGAGGGGGAACTGTGAGCCCGGGCCATAAAACCTCGCGTGGGCGGGATGGGCCGCCGACTTCTCGCGGGCGGCGGGCGGGGGGGGGGGGGGGGGGGGGGGATCGGATGCTTCGCTCTCGAGGGGCGTGGCTGGAATAATGGGGGGGGGTCAGCCATGTAGGAACTTAATTGCATGTACGTATACAATCGTATATTCACAGTGTGTGTGTGTGTATGTATGCATTTATGTATATATAAAAACATTATATATATATATATATATATATATATATATATATATATATATATATATATATATATATATATATATATATATATATACATACATATATATATATACATATAAATCTCTCTCTCTCTCTCTCTCTCTATATATATATATATATATATATATATATATTATATATAGAGAGAGAGAGAGAGAGAGAGGAGAGAGAGAGAGAGAGAGAGAGAGAGAGAGAGAGAGAGAGAGAGAGAGAGAGAGAGAGAGAGAGAGAGAGAGAGAGAGAGAGAGATATGATTATATATATGTTTTATATCTGTATCTATTCATATATTTCTCTTTATATAAAACTATATATATATATATATATATATATATATATATATATATATATATAATATAATATATATATATATAATATATGTTTTTATATAAAGAGAAATATATGAATAGATACGATAAACATATATATATATAATCTCTCTCTCTCTCTCTCTCTCTCTCTCTCTCTCTCTATCTCTATCTATATGTATATATATATATATATAATATATATATATATATATATATATATATATATATATATATATCTATATATATATATATATATATATTATATATATATATATATATATAGAGAGAGAGAGAGAGAGAGAGAGAGAGAGAGAGAGAGAGAGAGAGAGAGAGAGAGATTTATATGTATATATATATATATTATATTATATATATATATATATATATATATATATATGTATATATATATATATTATATATATATATATATATATATATATATATATATATATATATACATATATATGTATATATATGTATATATTATACATATAAATCTCTCTCTCTCTCTCTCTCTCTCTCTCTCTCTATCTCTATCTCTATCTCTATCTCTATCTCTATCTTTATCTTTATCTTTATCTTTATCTTTATCTTTATCTTTATCTTTATCTCTATCTCTATCTCTATCTCTATCTCTATCTCTATCTCTATCTCTATCTCTATCTCTATCTCTATCTCTATCTCTATCTCTATCTCTCTATCTCTATCTCTATCTCTATCTCTATCTCTCTCTCTCTCTCTCTCTCTCTCCTCTCTCTCTCTCTCTATCTCTATCTCTATCTCTCTATCTCTCTATCTCTATCTCTCTATCTCTCTATCTCTCTATCTCTTATCTCTTATCTCTCTGTCTTCTGTCTCTCTGTCTCTCTGTCTCTCTGTCTCTCTCTCTCTCTCTTCTCTCTTTCTCTCCTCTCTCTCTCTCTCTCTCTCTCTCTCTCTCTCTCTCTCTCTCTTATATATATATATATATATAATATATATATATATATATATATATATATATATATATATATATTATATACATACATACACACACACACACACACACACACAAATGCGTGGGAATTCATGATGAACAGATTGCAACAGGAACAACGAAGGGAAGGGCAAGAAAACACACGTTGTGTGTTTTCTTGCCCTTCCCTTCGTTGTTCCTGTTGCACACACACAAATATATCTATACATACATACATATATACACACATATATACATACACACACACACAAATACATATATATATGTGTTGTGTATACATATTATGTATATAGAAATAGGTACATGAATAGATACAGATATAAACATATATATATAATCTATCGTATCTATATATATATTATATATATATTATATATATATATTATATAATGTAAAGTGTGCGCACAGACGTTGCTAATGTCGGTCGGCCTGGCCTGGCTCCCGCAGGTGACGCCCCGAGCCCGCCGTCCTGGAGGCGGCCACGTGGGAGGCCGCGAGGACGGCCATGAGCCTGCCGGAAGACTTCCATGGCTCGCCTGAGCAAGCAGAGCTCTTGTTAAGCCAGGTGGATTTGCGGATGTTGCAGGGCGAGGAAAATGAACAGGAGGTCGTGGCCGAACCCGAGGTAAAGCTTCCAATATGTGTTTCGTGTTTTTCTTGTAATTTTCAGACATTCTTGACATGAGAAAAGGCACTTTCATTTTATACTATCAAGTATAAAGTATTATATATTGATAATAAGGCCTTTCAACAAGTCCGACAATCTCTATTTACTTGTCATACAGTTGTAATATAGTGCCCCGTTTCCTCTCCCTCTCGAGTGCTGCATGACCTTAGGTGCGCGGCACATCCATTTTGTGGCACATCCATTTTGGTGGGAACATCCATTTTTGTGGCCCAATCCATTTGTGGGCATCCCATTTTGTGGCACATCATCCAGTGGCATATCCATTTGGTGGTGGCACATCCATTTTTGTGGCACATCCCATCCATTTTGGTGCAACATCCATTTTGTTCCACAATGGCACATCCATTTGTGGCACATCCAATCCATCCAATATCATATAGGCCTATCAATCATATTATAATATATATATATAGATATATTATATAATATATATATTATATAATGTAAAGTGTGCGCACAGACGTTTGCTAATGTCGGTCGGCCTGGCCTGAGCTCCCGCAGGTGACGCCCCGGAGCCCGCCGTCCTGGAGGCGGCCACGTGGGAGGCCGCGAGGACGGCCATGAGCCTGCCGGAAGACTTCCATGGCTCGCCTGAGCAAGCAGAGCTCTTGTTAAGCCAGGTGGATTTGCGGATGTTGCAGGGCGAGGAAAATGAACAGGAGGTCGTGGCCGAACCCGAGGTAAAGCTTCCAATATGTGTTTCGTGTTTTTCTTGTTTCGTAATTTTCAGACATTTCTTGACATGAGAAAAGGCACTTTCATTTTATACTATCAAGTATAAAAGTATTATATATTGATAATAAGGCCTTTCAACAAGTCCGACAATCTCTATTTGAACACTTGTCATACAGTTGTAATATCACAACCAGTGCCCCGCGGCATCCTCACCCCATCCACATCCATTTTGTGGGTGCTGGTGGTAGTGTGGCACATCCAGCACATCCATTTTGTGGCACATCCATTTTGTGGCACATCCATTTTGTGGCACATCCATTTTGTGGACATCCATTTGTGGCACATCCATTTGTGGCACAATCCATTTTGTGGCACATCCATTTTTGTGGCATATCCATTTTGGTGGCACTCCATTTTGTGGCACATCCATTTTGTGGCATACCATTTTGTGGCATATCCATTTTGTGGCTATCCATTTTGTGGCGATATCCTTTTGTGGCGCATATCCATTTTGTGGCACATCCATGTTGTTTCAGCCATAACCTTTCCCCTCGACAGGCGCGGCTGAGGTGCATCGGCGGCAGTCTGTGCAGGAGCTGCGCGCGCTACTCCATGCTCTACTCGGGCTACGCGCTGTGCTGCTACAAGTGCGGAGTGTACCCAGTGGTGACGCCGCGGGGAGTTGACTATTATGTGTGTGACTGTTTGTACCAGTGAACAGCCGCGTATGGCAGCAAACCATGCGCTACGTGTCTCCCATTTATCGTGTAATTTTAATTTTCTGAACTGTAACGCTTCTGAATAAAGATATTTATATTTTAGATACAACACTTTGTTTAACACTTCCTCATACCTGGAAACCTACACCATACATGCAGCCAGTGCCCGTGAGACGTCGCCCTTGACGATGAAGTATTCAAGGACTATGCGTAGCTTCCTGAATCGAGGATAACATTTGCTTGTATTGTTCTGATATACATTTGATACATAATTCATATACATTTTTCATGTTATTAGATATACAGTGGAAAGCATTAGAGAACCACATCGGACATTTTTATTTCATGTATTTATACATTTGAACGGTAGAATACCTTTTACATCCATTATATCGAAAATTGCCTCGTTTGCATTCGGGTGAAACTTCGGGGCCTCGAAAATTTAGGGAAATCGCGGTGGAATTGCCCAAATCAAGTCAAACAGCGACTTGATTCCTTTCTTTCGCCTCTCCCTTCTCGTCCTTCCCTTTTCAGTTTTTTTTTTTTTTTTAAAGAAATGTCCAAGTAAAGGCCGACCCATTCCTTTTTCTTTTTGATAAGGCTCTCCTATGGGCTGTGTATAGATTTTAAAAAATGTAATGATAAAGATAGATGAGCTTTTACAAACCGCGACAGGAAGATTGAAAATAGCTGATAAGGAAATATGTATGGAAACTGTTTGTCCAGCCATCGCGCCCCACGATACGGCTGGACTGGGAAGAGTAGGTGATTGTACCTGATGACGTGATCTTGACTGAGCTGCGGCTTCGACTAACAATCAGAGCATTTTCCCCTTTTTTATAGATAAGCGAATTCTGTGAGTGGTTAAGGAAAATATTAGTATCTTCAATCCGACTTATCAGTTAAGGGAAACCAATTCGCAAATAATAACCAGCGGAGACGTATATTTCTCCTAACTGAAGGATTTGATAAAGGACGAAAAGAAAGGGTCTTGCCGAGTTTTACACCGCGAGGTCGTGGGGGAGCGCAGTCGTGCTTTCGAGATCTATCTATCGTTCAGAATCAGGTTGCGTGCGCTAGAATTTCTCGAGTGAATATGTCACCCATGTCACTCAAATAATTCGAATTCAGTGTCAATGATGGTTTCCTGAATTCTCGATTTACTGAAACCTAAAAATGACATAGTGAGACGTATAGAAAAGGTATGAAGGGGAATGAATATTTTCAGTTTTAGAAATGGCAGAAATGGCCACGGTTCATACTGACGCACAGAGAACGTTATTTCTGCGCTGTTTTAGATGCCACGGCTGCTTTTAGGTAACTGATAATCCCTCAGAAAACCTGTGAAACCAGTTAAATATAATTCAGAATTATTCTTGTGATGTTACCACTCAGTACTACCGTGTAAATAACAATGATTATTCGGTAAATATCTTTCCCTTGTCCAACGGGATATGGTTTTAGTAATAAGTATACACGGTATGAGAAATTCTTACTTTAATGGGTCAACTGACACTGAGACGCTGTCTAGCTGATTTACGGCAACTGCCACGACGGGAAACAAATCAGACAGACATTAATTTGTCTTTCTCTCGTTTCAACTTTCCCGGAGGCAATTTAACAGAAAACAATTAGTGTCTTCGAACTAAGGCATTTAAACGGGCTCTCCGCTCTTGAAGTCTATTTAAAAATAAGTTGATTAGGAAGGTTCGTTTAAGAGAGGATTTTGTATTGCACCACAGATAGTTTTGTTCCATATGATTTCATACTTTTGACTTAGTGTGATTGTTAAGTTGAAGCTCAGTTTAAAACCCTGATTCCCTTTCATTCACTCAGTTGCAGCTTTTGTTTTCTCCTCTGCATGTACGTACACTTGGGCGTTTTGTGTCTCTAGGCCAGAACATGTCGCACAGTGCTTCCATTCGCGAATATGCATACGTACTTGCACTTATTTCCATATCATCGTGCATCAAGGCTGCTCGTAAACTAAAACAGTGAGGGCAAGAGGATAAAAAATCATAATGCTGAAGGCTTTCCTGCTTTATTGTTTCTTCTGTGTATTTTCCAGGAAGGTTTTTATCTGTGCAATAAAGATGGTCACAACGGTATATATTAGTATATATATAGATAGATAGATAGATAGATAGATAGATAGATAACACACACACACACACACACACACACACACACACACACACACACACACACACACACATATATATATATATATATATATATATATATATATATATATATATATATATATGAGAAGACCCTGACAGCAGGGGTCATGCACTCTCTCGACAAGAGTATTTGGAGATGCCGGTACCTGTGCAGAAGGGCCAAGCTACGGGTTTTCAGGGCCCTGATAATGCCAGTTTTGCTCTACGGTAGTGAAACCTGGACATTATCCTGTGCTTTGGAGTCTCGTCTTGATGCCTGTTGTAATAGGTCCTTGCGCCGGATCATGGGGTACTGTTGGCGGGACCATGTGTCTAGCCAACCTGCCCATCAGGTTGTCTCTGTAAGAGACAACCCTGGGTGGAGGAGGCCTGTGGGACGACCTAGGAGGTCGTGGCTTGGGCAGATCGATCAAACCTGTCGGGAAGAGCTTG
Source organism: Penaeus vannamei (assembly GCF_003789085.1). Lineage (NCBI taxonomy): Eukaryota > Metazoa > Arthropoda > Malacostraca > Decapoda > Penaeidae > Penaeus > Penaeus vannamei. Next base: position 440,652 of record NW_020871609.1, on the reverse strand, counting down.
AGATGGGCCGAGTCCCTGCCTGGCGGCTTGCCATGAGGGATCCCAAAAGGTGGAAGCAAAAGGTGGACGCGGTTATGCACCCCCGTCGGCGTTAGCTCCTAATGATGATGATGATATACCTTTTTATGAAATATCAATTATTCTCTTTGCTCATACTGGTAACCCCGAACCCGTTCGAGCGCCCCCCCCCCCTCCGCCCCCTCTCCGTTAGGGAAGCTCGACCCCATCCGAGCCAGAGGGAAGAGCTCGGGACGGCGACTCCTCGGGCGGCACAGCATTCCCAAGGTCCAATCGGAAGACGACGCCGGCGGCTGACACTCGCAATTCCGACGCCATCGTTGCTCACGCCGCCAGCGACAGCTCCCTCCCAAACGGCCCCAAGCATCCACTGGTTCCACGACAAAGGAAGATAGAAGGAGCGACATCAGTTCAAACAACTAACAATCTCAACATTGATCACGGGAGACACGATCTGTCTAAGGCCATCTCGCAACAACATTGTGACCTTATTTTTATTGCACAGATAAAAACCTTCCTGGAAAATACACAGAAGAAACAATAGAGCAGGAAAGCCTTCAGCATTATGATTTTTTTTTATCCTCTTGCCCTCACTGTTTAGTTTACGAGCAGCCTTGATGCACGATTATATGAAAATATGTGCAAGTACATACGCATATTCACGAGACTGAGAAAGAGAGAGAGTGAGTTTGTGTACTTACACAGAAATCGCTAATTTATAGGTGTTTGACTTCATATGTTTGTAAAAAAAAAATATTCTGGATATTTTTGTAGGTTTTTTCCTATCTGTCTGTCTGCCTGTGGGTATCTATACATGTATGAGCTTGTTCTAATATCCATTTGTTTTGTTTGTAATGGCAACTAAACGGTAGATTGCCTAGAAAACTCTTGAATAACATTAGTGTGCTGCTTGAAATCGAACAGAAAGCTAAGCATAGTTTAAGATAATGCGATGGCACCTAGGATGCTTCATTAGGCCCCAGGAACACGCCTTTATTGACAATACTTATTTGGTATCAGCACTGCATGCTGCACTGAGGGACCACATATACGATAGTCCCCCTTACTAAAACGAAGAAAAAAGTATGTTTCGAGAATATCATAGAAAACGATTAAAACTAGATGATTACGGGTAGACTTCGAAAAAGTTTACTGATTTGTGTGACCATAGATTTATCATGTTTTCCTCTCAATAAGAACATACATGTAGCACTCCCCACCAAAAATATATGGATATACAATTGTCTGAATATCTGGTGATCCCTATTTGATCTAAATCTGATACTGAGGCTGCCTGGGAATACGTAAAGAGATGATAACTACTCCGAAAGGTCTATCTTTCCTTATTAATATGTGGTGAATGAGTCTTAGAAAGCATTGTAAATTTGCCATATACAGTGATCAGTGACATTCAGAATCTTACTAAGGAGAGACGCAGGAGCTCTGAATGCATTACATTCTAAAGTCTGTGCGTTGTCCGTGTTGAGGGTGTGGTATGTGTGTGTGTCTTAACATTTGTGGCTGTAGGAATTGAGCTTGTGATTGAATGTGCGTAGCTGTTTGTGTGTTTGTGTACGTGTTTGTTTGTGTGTGAGAGCCTCGTATCGCGAATTGAGTCGATCTAAAAATTAGTTCTATCAAACCGTTTTTTATATAGATATATCAATAACCTTAGTCGATTTTTCTTTTGATTTTTTTTTTTTTTTTTTTGACAATGGTATCCCAATCTATAATTTACGTAGACACAATGTATAGCAGAAAACCCCACGCAAAAAAATCTTTTCATCGTAGACAACAAGAAGCAAGATTCCCACACGGTGCAGCCCCTCCTTACCGGCTCCTCCTCGGTTCCATTAAGTCAGGAGCGGAACTCGCCGCATGCACGCGAGATGCACTCGGCTGATAGCGACGATTGGCTCCATCGCTCCATCTGCCGCTTCAATTTCCTGCACTCTTCTGGACGAGCAGAGGCGCCAGCGAATGCGAGACTCGCATTTATGTGCTCTCCCGGGACATTTGCGGGCTTGTTCATATGTATATATATATATATATATATATATATATATATATATATATATATATATATATATATATATATATATATATATATATATTAATTCTTCCTCTCTCTCTGTCTCTGTCTCTTTCTCTTTCAATCTCTCTCTCTCTCTCTCTCTCTCTCTCTCTCTCTCTCTCTCTCTCTCTCTCTCTCTCTCTCTCTCTCTCTCTCTCTCTCTCTCTCTCTCTTTTTCTCTCTTTCTCTCTTTCTCTCTTTCCATCTCTCTTTCTATCTTTCTCTCTCTCTCTCGCTCTTCTATATATATACGTATATGTATACATGTGTGTATGTATATATATATTATATATATATATATATATATATATATATATAATATATATATATATATATATGACTACACACACATATATATGTATGTGTGTGTATATGTGTATGTGTGTGTGTGTGCGTGCGTGTGCGTGTCTGTGTGTGTGTGTGTGTGTGTGTATGTGTATGTATATATTATATATATATATATATTATATATATATATATATATATATATATATATATATGACTACACACACATATATATGTATGTGTGTGTTGTATGTGTATGTATGTGGTGTGTGTGTGTTGTGTGTGTGTGTGTGTGTGTGTGTGTGTGTGTGTGTGTGTGTGTGTGTTGTGTGTGTGTATGTGATATATAATATATATATATATATATATATATATATATATATATATATATATATATATATATATATATATATATATATATATAAATGTATATGTATAACATATATATATATATATATATATATATATATATATATATATATATAAATGTGTGTGTGTGTGTATAAATATTTATATGCACATATAAATATGTATATATATACATACACACACACACACACACACACACACACACACACACACACACACACACACACACACACACACACACACACACACACACATTTATATTTATTTTATTTATTATTTATTTATTTATTTATTTATTTATTTATTTATTTATTTATTTATTTATTTATTTATTTATAGATAGATAGATAGATAGATAGATAGATAGATAGATAGATAGATAGATAGATATAATAGATAAATAGATATAGATATAGATATGCATTATATATACATGAATATATATATATATATATATATATATATATATATACATGTATATATATATATATATATATATATATATATAATATATGTGTGTGTGTGTGTGTGTGTGTGTGTGTGTGTGTGTGTGTGTGTGTGTGTGTATACATATATGTATATATATAATATATATATATAATATATATATATATATATTCATGTATATATAATGCATATCTATATCTATCTATATTTATCTATCTATCTATCTATCTATCTATCTATCATTATATATATATATAATATATATATTATATATATATATATATATAATGTATATATACAGGATCGCCGACAGGGGGTAAACGGGAGAACGACCCCGGGGCCCGTAAAGATTTACAACAGTCGCTTATTTGAGCCCAAGAACACCTAACAGCAAATTTATTGGGTGTATCTACAGTAAAACAACGTTAAAGCACTTGACGTTAAAAAGATTAAAAATAGGAAGTGGATCAAAAAAAGTTATGTAACATATACTTGATTGCAAGTTCTTTATTGTAAGTTCGAGTAATATATAGTTTATATTAACATAATAGTTGAAAGTAAAAATGGACGTTTCCTGTTTGAAAAAGGCGTTTCCCACCTACCTGGCCCTTTTCTTTGCCCCGGGGCCCTGGTCGCCTGAAGCCGGTCATATATATATATATATATATATATATATATATATATATTATATATATATATATATATATATATATATATATGTACAGTTGCGGAATTATATTTCAGTACACTTGCTGGCTCCCACTTTTGTACATCTGGCAACCAATTGAAGTAAAGATAGCGTAAAAAGTATTTTTGTGAATGAGGCTAAAACCCTAGGTAGTTTGTAGCAAAGAGTGTGATTGGTCGAATTTAAGTAACCAATAAGTGTATTAATGAATATTTTTTTTATCCTAAGAAAGCCATTTCATTTTTCGCTTTCTTCAAATAAGTGATAACAAAGCATTAAATATTAGTTATCGTTCACTTTATAGTTGGATTTATTTCAAATGCGTTATCCTGGAATTGTTTGCTTATCTAAATGGCACCATGTATGATGGGAAGGCGGCATTTCCTACTTCTTACAACATAAGTATCATTTATAGATACATATTTCTTAAAACATGAAAAAGTTTCATGGTTTAAACATCTATGTATGGTAACTAAATTCCCTAAAAATCTCTGTTAAAGTCCCTCAGACCTCTGTAAATACCTTTGATGGCAGCACCATCTAGTAGCGGCTAATCGAACTATATATTTTTTTTTCTTTTTGCCTAAATCAAACACTTATTGAATAAATAGAAACCATGCTACATTCCTCAGTGTAGAGCATGAAATAAACACAAAATGACAGTTAGGTTACAAAGAATATATATTTTCGTATCAATATATATGTGTGTATATATTGTGTGTGTGTGTGTGTGTGTGTGTGTGTGTGTGTGTGTGTGTGTGTGTGTGTGTGTGTGTGTGTGCACGCATTGTCTATGGAAATACGAAGTCATGCTTTGTGATACGAAAGAGTATATATAATCAGCTATCATCATTCTGTAAATCTTGGAGAAGTTGCATCCATATTCGAAGCGCTAAGCGAGAAAATACACGTTTGCTTGTTTTAACTCAAGCAACTACTAGCTGGGTGGTTCCAAGGAGGGTGAATAGCAAAAATCTCAGAACCAACTCCCAATATTTGTGTTGTATATATTGTTCATTCTGATGAAATGGGAATTTCTCGCTGTCAATTGTTGTCATATATCCATTTTTCTTTCTATTTGTCACTGCAATGTAATGCAGTATATGCGTAGGTATAGATGGTATTAGCATATCAAACCGTTACATCAAATTCATTTTCTTTATACATTATCCTAGAAGTAATAATTTCCC
>NW_020871609.1:423081-428081 GCF_003789085.1 Penaeus vannamei | reverse complement strand
AAGCTCTGATATTACAATTTCATAATTTCGATGTTATTCGCAATCACATTTTCGCTAGATAGGAATGAGAACTGAGGCGCTTCATTACTACATCGATGAATACAATGATGTGTGCAGAATTATCTATTGGCCTATTTAATCATGAACTATAGTCGCCATCTAATATTTATCGGATAGTCGCCTGTGGCATCGGCACGATTTCCCTTCCGCTTTTGTTTCATTTTGTTTTGTTTCGTCCTTTGATTTGCCTTGCGAGCGCGTGAACGGGATTGGGTCAGCTGGGTGCGAATATGAAAACAAATGACTGTCGTTTGATTTCACTCTCATCAGATTTGTCCATTTCCGATGGAAAGTGTGAGGCGGAAGCGCCAGCCGCTCCTCTCGCCTCGTGGAATCATTCCCTCGGACGCAGGCGGGGAAGGAGCAGCCCGAAGGATGAGGAGGACGATAGGCCACGGGTGTGCTTCATCTCAGATTCGTACTTACCATCTTTGTATTAGTTTACGTGCCCACACATTCCTCTAAGCCTGTCCCAGTTATCTACGGTTTCTTTCTTTTTACTTATTTATTGACCCCCCCCCCTGTTACAGCTCCAGGATTTAGTTCTGATCTCGCACATTTACGGCGGCAATCAAGACATCCGCTTCAGATAAAGAATAAGCATATTCCAAGGACTACCGATTCGGAAAAATAAATGAAGTGAGGTGTGTGATGCTCTTAGAGGTAAGCCCACGGAAGCTTAATGTGCCTTGTTTTGTTCTGTTCCTTTGCTATTACCAGTGCTAAAAGGCTGCTCTCTGGACCACCGACATGTAGCTACAAATGGAAATTGATGCGATAGTTAGAAGTAGCTGAAAAGGCGGTTTATCTTCATAGTTGATTTGAACAGGAAAGATATATCTTTATTATAGTTACAATATTTCTTGTTACATAGTCTTACCTATAATGCCTAACTATTAATGTATCAGCTGTGTATAGTCTGTGCGACCGCTGCAAAGAAACGGTTATCGCGCCTGCAAAATTCTAATGGCATTGCCCGTGATACTTCATTTCATCCCTGGGTTGGTGACGACCTCCATACTATACATAACGGGAATCATAACTGAAGCCCACTGAGGTATGATACTTTAGATTATGGAACGTCACACGCATCGTGAATTTGCTGATGCTCATTAGATTATACCATCCTTTCAAAAAATGAAAGCCAGAGATTTTTCACTGGCACCTTTCCTCCACACCCTCCCATCTTTGAGGGTTTTCTCTTACGATAAGACTTTGGAAAATTACGCGTTAGTTGTGTCCTCTGCTTCTATGCTGCCTGATGACTGATACGATTATATATACAAGATGTTTTCCGGTTTTCTAGTTGTATAAGAATGTTATTTTTCCTCTCCATTGTTTCCCCTTTCATAGAATAGCGAACTAGAACTTAGAACTTATTTTTTTCCTTTCCTTTCCCTCTTGCCTTCTTTCGTTATAAGGCTTTTATTTCTCTCTTGTTAATGCTCTTAGGGTGCATCGCCCTCGCAGGGAAATTCCTCAGTGTTTCGTAATAGTAAACTTGTCAAGGTTTACCTGAAAACTACTAGCATTAATTTGATGCATGAAAATCAGGGCATTAAAGTAGTATTTCACCGCCTGTCTGTTTTGATAGTAAATGAGATTCAAGGAATGATGTATAGATACGTAAATGCACAAGTGTACTACACTGGATAATGAGTTTCTGAAGCTAATAACCGGAGTTATCCAACTTGAGGGCCACAGCTCATGTCATTCTGAGCAGGTAGACGAGGTCATTACTTGATCATTATTACCCCCCCCCCCCCCGTAGAATGCGATCAACACAATCGTGTTTTATGAATGAGACCGCGAATCGATCCTTTTCTTCCTCTCTCATAAAAATGTTTCTGAAAGCTTTTCTCGCAGACGTATCTTAAGCTCTGTAGTTTAAAAAAAAACATATTTTTTCTCAAGAATAAGGAAATAAAATCCGATAGCAATTTCATTCTCAGATCTATGACCGAAAATACTTCAAAAGTTTCTACACAATGCTCCTACTTCTTTCCCGCCACTTCCATAGTTCCGACGGATATGAAATCTTTAAAACCTTATTTCTGTTTTCCCGACTTTCCAGACATACCAAGATATTTCTTGCCTTTAAATGCCTTATGGAAACCTTTCCTTTCCGCTCTTTTAATTCAACCTTTTTTATTAATTATTATCATCCACACACAATTGCTAATGTCATGCCAGTCTGTATTATTATTATTGTCTGTTGTCATTGTCAGTATCATCATATGTTGTGAGTATGATTATTATTACCTGTAATTATGATTATAATTACTGGTTAGTTTGTTGTTTGTTAGTTAGTTGGTTAGTTAGTAAACATTAAAAGTTACGAACAGATTTTCAAGATTTTTGACCAGAGGCGTGTCTTCGCCCTGCCGTCAGTGTGTCTCAGGGATTTATAATGCAATTCTCCTTGTGTGAATATTTTTATTGCAGCAGTGCCCCGATTGCCTTGGCGGAGGTATGCGTTCTCAGGGTGCTTCTGGCTATCAGTGTTATTGTGATTGTCATCATCATATTACGTTATTATTATTGTTGTTATTATTATCATCATTATTTTTATCACCATCTTTAACGTTATTTTTACTATTACTATTGTAACAACGGTGATAATGGTAATAATAGTATTAACAGCACTAAATTATAAGATATTAGCAATAGCAATGATGATAAATAATGATAATGATAATAACAATAATAATAATAATAGTGATAATAATGATAATGATATTAGTAATAATGATGATATTGATAGTGAAGATAATTATAATGATAATAATAATGAAGATGAAAGTAGTAATAATAGTAATTGCAGAAATAGTAATAACTAGAAGCACTCAGAGAGCGCATACCTCCGCCAAAGCAATAGGCCACTGATGCAATGAGATATTCACAATTGAACAGTTACATAACAACCCCCTTTTTCAAGTTAACAGGTGACGTCCGTGAGCATAACCTCCTCGGCGGAGTTGACAGAGGTAATGATAATGAAAGTAGCTACACCTATTGCCAAGACAATAGATGCAACTGACGCAGACATTCAGAAAATGCCTGGATCCGGTTCATGATCCGAATCAGTATCAACATTTAATGGAATCTAAGTTAAGACGAACCTCTGGTAAAATTTTCAGAAAATTCTGTTCATAACTTTTTTAGTTCTCCTGTTGACCAACGAACAGACAAAGTTACTAACGCGACCAAAAACAAAACAGGAAGTAATGATAATAATAATGATAATATCAATATAGTTGTATTAGCATTAGCATTATCCTCATTATACAATTTGTTATTATCATAATTATCATCCCTATTTTTATAATTGTATTGTGATTATTTTTATCCTTATTGTTATTATTATTGTTTTATTGTTGTTGTTTGTATAATTGTTAAAAATATAATCATTATAGTTATTATCATTGTTGTTGTTGTTATCATCATTATTATCTTTATCATCATCATCATCATCAACTATATTACCCTCTTCCTCTGTTATTATCGCCATCCATTACGCAAAGGATATTCAGAGCGGAGACATTTTGGAAACCCTCTTGAATTCGTCTTAGGTCTTCTTAGGCGAAGAGGAAGGTTCACACAAGGCGAAGGGCGAGGCAACACACGCAGGGTCAAGTGAGGCCAAGTGGGCGGCTGCAAAGGAGGTTCGGTCGGGTCGAGGCGTCGAGCGGGATGTGGAAATGAGCGGCGCTGGTCTCCCCGTCGCAGAAGGAACGAGGGCAGCGTCGCTCTCCTCCTCGGAAGGGGAGGCCCGGCTGGGGCGGAGGAGGCTGGGCGGAGAAAGTTCACCCGGCGAAAGGTGAGCTGGCGTTGGCGAGGCGGAGGGAGCGGCGGAGATTGAATTTCTTCAGTGCAGGACAGGTTGACGAATGGCCATTGAGGAATCTGTCAGGGGGAGACTTAGAAGAAACAGGTGTCGAAAACATGGCAAGATTAGCCCGGCTTGCTGAAGGACGGCGCAAGAAATCGATCTCTTTGTCCAAATTTGGTGATTGTGGATGCGAGGAACACGAAGGACCCTTTTACCAGCCTCTCTCGGCGAGAAGAGGGTGGTGAAAGTAGTGTTTGCACTTCCCGCTTTGCGTCGGTTTCTTGCACACGTAATCAAGCGAATGATAGATCAATGCGTGCAACAAAGTTTCTCGTCGGTCACCAGTGAACTCTGGAGGGAGGAAGAGCCGCGAAGGCCATGAGGTCCCAGAGAGATGGCGCCGTCGACCGACCTCGGCCACAGTGGCAGGAAGTGCAAACACAGACGCGTTGTTCTCCAGATGCAGGAGCGGCAAGACCGATGAGTGATCGGGAGTCCATGGCAACCCCGGAGTCTGTCGAAGTGTCCATTGATAGAGGAAGAGTTAGACTGCCACCAGGCGGAGTTCCCTCGAAAGGAAAGCGAGGACTGCCTCCAGCAGGACGTTGGCGAGACGCCGCGATGGAAACCGAGGGCGGTGACGGGAAGCAGGAGAGAAGGCCACATGAGAGACTGCGCCAACCAGGGAGCGGGAAGAGAGGGCACTGACCTCCGAGAGGTCAAGCTGCGGCGCGGAGGCAAAGCCGTCGTCAGGGAATGGGTCTTGGGGAGCCCGAAGAGGCTCGACTTAGGGCAAGCCGGCGATAGTTGCCTGAGGGGACAGTGGAAGGCCGCAGGATGCTCTCGAGGTCACTGGCCCTGGAGAAGGGCGGACGGGCCCGTGGGAATTGGAGTTAGGGGGGGGGGGGCGAGAATGGGCAACCTTCGCCACGACCATCGAGATCATTATCACAAGCGCCATAATTACCATTATCATTGTTATTCTCATTGCCATGGTATTTGTCACTAAAATCATTATATTTGTTCTTAGTTGCCCTCATCAGTATCACTGTTGCTGTGGTTGTAGTTGTCGTTGCTTCTCCTGTTATCTTTTTCCTCATCAGTGTTG
>NW_020871609.1:337316-350072 GCF_003789085.1 Penaeus vannamei | reverse complement strand
AGGAGAAGATGAGAGAGGAGAAGAAGAGATGAGCGGAGAGAGAAGGAGAACGGGAAAAGAGGGAGAGGGGAAAAAAGAAAGAAGGAAAGGAAGGAAGAGGAGAGGAAGGGGAGAGAAGGCCGGGAAAAAAAAGAAAAAGAATAAGAAAGAAAAGGAAGAAGAAGAGGTGAGAGAGAGAGAAGACTGAGACGAGAGAGAGAGAGGAGAGAGAGCGAAAGAGAAGAAGAGAAGAGAGAGGAGAAGGAGAGAGAAAGAAGAGAGAGAGGGGGATGAGGTTGACAAATACGTGGGCGTGAAGACGTATGGGCGGTCAGGCGTCTCATTTATGTTCAGTGGCTTCCTTAATTATTGTTCTCGGGATACTTTCTTCTTTCTTCTCTTTCTCTTTTCCTTTTCTCCTTCTCTTCTTCCTATTCTTTCATTTTTCGTTTTTCTCTTCTCCTTCTTGTTCTTCTTCTTTTCTTTTTCTTTTTCCCTTTCATCTTTCCCTTTTCTTCTTCTTCTTCTTTTCTTCTTCCCCCTCTTCTTTTTCTTCTACTTATTCTCCTTCTTTGAGAGCGATATAAACAGATAGATAGAGAGAGGGAGAGGGAAAAAGAGAGAGAGAGAGATAGGAGAGAGAGAAAGGAGAAGAGAGAGAGAGAGAGAGAGAGAGAGAGAGAGAGAGAGGAAGAGAGAGAGAGAGGAGAGAGAGAGAGAGAGAGAGGGAGAGGAGAGAGAGAGAGAGAGAGAGACAGAGAGAGAGAGAGAGAGAGGAGAGAGAGAGAGAGAGAGAGAGAGAGAGAGAGAGAGAGAGAGAGAGAGAGAGAGAGAGAGAGAGAGAGAGAAAGAGGAGAGAGAGAGAGAGGGGAGAAAAAGAGAAGGAAGTAGGAAGAAAGAGAGGAGAGAAAAAAAAAATTCATCCAAGTGATTTTATTCCAAGGTGCTGGAATTTCCCAGAACAGATTAGGTCGAGAAAATAGTAATTACTATGGATATTCCTACTCCCTCCCCCCCCCCTCCCCTCTTTCCCTGTCCACATCCCTCCTCTCTCTCCCCTCCCCCCCCCTCCCTTCCCCCTCTCTTCCTCTCTCCCCCTTTCCCCCTCTCCCCCCCCTTTCCTCTCCCCCTTGCCCAGGTAATTTTATTTTGACGTTAGCAATTTAATGTATGTATTATTTTTTCCATTCTTTCTTACGTCTTCTTGTATTTTTGTTTGAAACTATTTTTTTTTTTTTTCTATTCATTTCTTCAAATTAGAAGCTGATAGATAGTTCCGTATTTGATACTCATACATACACACACGTAAACACAGATACACAGATACACACACAGACGCACACACATATACGTACATGAAGATAAAGTAACAACGCCGTGTTTTTTGTGTGTGTGTGTGTGTTTGTGTGGTGTGTGTGTGTGTGTGTGTGTGTGTGTGTTTGTGTGTGTGTGTGTGTTGTGTGTGTGTGTGTGTGTGTGTGTGTGTGTGTGTGTGTGTGTGTGTGTGTGTGTGTGTGTGTGTGTGTGTTGTTGTGTGATCGAAAAGTTTCATCTTTGTTTTCTCTATTTTCCCTATTTATCCGTCTTCTCTTTATATTCTCATTTCTCACGTACCTCCACCTTCATTTTTCCCTCCCTTCCTCCCTCTCCCTCCCCTCCTCCCTCCCTTCTCTCCCCTCCTTCCTTCCCTGCTACACTTCTTACCCTTCCTTCCTTCCTCCTCCCTCATTCCCTCCCTCCCTCCCACCTAACCTCCCTCCCTCCCCTTCTCCCTCTCTCCCTCCCACCCTTCCTTCTTCCTCTCCCTCCCTCCCTTCACCCCCTCCTTTCTCCCCTCCCCCCCCATCTATTCAACACGTGGATCTCCTCAATCATCAACTCTGTCATTTATTCCCCCTTCCCCCCTACCCCCCTTCTCCTACCTTTCTGCTACCCTCCTTCGTACCCTCCCACCCCCCCTCACCCCCTCACCCCCACTGCCTCTTATCCACTCAATTCCCTGGCGCAGTCGTCCCCTCCCTCGCACTCTACCCCTCCCGTACTCTCAACCCTACTCTCCCTACTGTATAATTACCCCGCCACCCCACCCCTGTCACCGCACTCACTTCTTGTCACCCTCTGCCCCCCTTGCCACCCAACTCTGCTACCTGACTCCCGGCCCATCATCGCTGTCACTCACCCTCTGGCACCCTTCACCCACTCTGTCACCCCCCCTCCCCGCCAGTCACCTGTCTAACCACCCAACTCTGTCACGGGCTTACACTTACCGCACCCTGTTCACCTAGCACGCCATTACCTTCACGCCTACACATTTTCCCACTAAGGTCTTCATCTCCCAGCGACCCCACGCCTTTTTCAAACTCCTCCCGCCCATCTCTATCAAAGCATCATTTTTCCCAACTCTTTTACCTACCCCTTTTCCCACTCCTCTCCCACGGTCCACACCTCCCCGCCCTGCCCCACACCCACCCCTCCCTCTCCTTTTCCTCCCCACGTCCATCCCCTCTCCTCCTCCTCTTTTCCACCTACTCCTCACCCCCTCCTTCCTCCTCTTCTCCCCCCCACCCCCCCGCACCCACCCACTCTCTCACCCCCCTCCTTCCTCCTCTTCTCCACCCCCACACCCACCCACTCCCTCACCCCCCTCCTTCCTCCTCTCTCCCACCCCCACCCCTCCCCACGCCCACCCACTCTCTCATCCCCACCCACCCTTCCTCCTCTTCTCCATCCCCCCACCCCACCCCCACACCCACCCACTCCCTCACCACCCCCTCCTTCCTCCTCTTTCCCCCCCACCCCCACCCTCCCTCCTTCCTCCTTTCTCCCCCCACCCCCACCACCCCTCCTTCTCTCCTTCTCTCCCCCACCCCCCTCACGCCCACCCACCCTCTCACCGCCCCCACCCTTCCTCCTCTTTCTCCAACCCCCTCACCCCCAAAGCCCACCCACTCCCTCACCTCCCTTCTTCCTCCTCTTCCCCCCCCCCACCCTTCACGCCCACCCACCCTCTCACCGCCCATCATCTCGCAGCCATCGCGTTACCCACCCTTCGCGCAGGCGCATCATCACAGGCGTGGCGGGGAGGTGGGCGGGACATGTGAGATGTGATGCCCACCCACCTTCCAATTACGAGGCACAGGCGGCGGGCGGCAGATGTAGGGGGGTGGGGTGGAGGAGGGGGAAGGGGGTGGAGGGAGGGGGAAGGGGGGTGGAGGAGGAGGGGGTGTAGGGAGGGGGAGGGAGGGAGGGAAGGGGGAGAGGTGGAAAGGGGAGGAGGGGGGGGGAGGGAGGGTGGAGGAAAAGGAGGGAGGAGGGAAGGGAGGGTAGAGGAGAGGGGAAGATTGGGGAGGGGGAAGGAAGGAGTGGAGGGAAGATTGGGGAAGGGGAGGAGGGAGGAGGGGAAAGAGGAGAAGGAGGGATAGGAGGAGGAGAGGAATAGAGGAAGAGGAGCTGGAGGAGAGAAGGAGAATAAGAGGGGGAGGGAGGGAGACGGAGGAGAGAGGGAGAAGGGGAAGGGTACCACAGGAGGGGGGGGTAAGGAAGGAGGAGGGAGGGAGGGGAGGAGAGTAGCGGAGGAGGAAAGAAGAAGAAGAGAGAAAGATGGAGAAGGATGGAGGTGAAATCGAGGGAGGGGGGAGGGGGACGGAGGGGGTTTCGGTAAGATAGATACGATAGACAGGGGGGAGGGAGGTGATGAGAAGGGGGGGAGGAATGAGGGGGAAGAGGGGAGGGAGGGGAACTCAGGTGATAGGAAGAGGGGGTGGTACTGAAGGAGGGGTGGGGGTGTGGGGGTCTTCTTCTTCTTCTTCTTCTTCTGTTTCTTCATATTCTTCGTTTTATTATTTTTCTTGTTCTTCTCCTTATTCTTCTTCATCTCCCTTACATTCTTCTTCTTTTCCTCCTTCTTCTTCTTCTCCTCCTTCGTCTTCTTCCTTGCCTTCTCCTTCCTCTTCCCCTCCTCCTCTCCTCCTTTCTCCAGGTCTTCCTCTTCCACCTTCTCATTTTCACGTTTTTCGTCTCATCATCATATTCCTCTTCTTCCTCCCTTCTTCTCTCCTCTTCATCTTCTTCTACTTCTTCTTCTTCTCCTCAACTTCCTCTTCACCTTCTCATTTCATCATCATCTTCTTCTTCATCTTCTACTTCCTTTCTTTCTTCTTCTTCTTTCATCATCATCATCTTCTCCTTCTTCTTCTTCTTCTTCATCTTCTTCTCCTTCTTTTTCTTCTTCATCTTCTTCTCCTTCTTCTTCTTCTTTCTTCTATGTGCAGCTAGCATTCAAGTTAATTACCCATACATCTAATTAGTCAATTAAATTAGTGTCCTTTATTCAAAATTAATTAATAAAACAATCAATTAAAACTCAATTTAAGTTCAGTACTTTATCTTGTGCTACTTATCACGTGCTATGTTGTGTTATGTTACGTGTGATGTTGTGTTATGCTTTATGTCAAATGCAGTGTTATGTTTTTTTGTGTTGTGTTATGTGTCATGTGATGTGTTATATGTTGTAGGTAGTGTTATATGTATGTTAATGTGTTATATACGTTATATTCAGTGCCAATGTTCTTGTGTGTTGTGCTATGTTGTGTTATATGTTATATGTTAAATGCAGTGTTCGGTTTCGTTGTTGTAGTTGCCATGTTATCTTATGTTGAAAATATGTCATGTTTTGTCATGCCATGTGGCGTAGGATCGAAACATGTTGTGTTACTGTTTCACGTTATGTTTCGCCATGTTGTGTGTATGTTGCATCACTTCTACGTTATGCTGTGTCATTCTATGTTATGTTGTGTGATGTTGCGTCACTTCTACGTTACGCTGTGTCATTCCTTGTCATGTTGTGGCATGTGATGTTACTATGTTATCTCATGTCAAATATTGTATCGCTTTCTTGTGGTGTCATGTCATAATCTATGTTACATTAAATCACATTCTTATCATATCACTCTTTATTTTATATCATATAGTATATATATCACATATATTCCGTTGCATTATATATCACATCACGTATCATAATGCGTTATATCACCTATGTTATACATACGTTATACCACATACACTGCATATCGCATTACGTTATATCACACATATTACATTATAATATTACGTTATATACCAGATTACGCAATATTTCGCTAACTCATAACAAAATACTGTACCATACCATGTAGTATTATATACACTATACCTCACCATACCATGCAATAATATATATCATACCGTGCTTTACCATGCAACGTTATGTGTTATACCGTGCCATACCATGCAATACCATATCATACGGTAGCATAGCAACCAATACTATATGTCACACTGTACCATGCCATGCGGTACCATATATCATACCATCCAATACTACATCATACTGTGCCATACCAAGCAATACTATATATTATACTGTACCATACCATACCGTACCAGTACCATGCATTACCATATACCATACCGTACCACACCACACAGTGCTATACCATGCTATACCACATACCATACCATGCAGTACTATATACCATAACGTACCCACGCCGCGCAATGCTATACCATGCTATACCACAGACCGCACCATGCATCACACCTCGACGCCGTACCCCAACACGCAATGCTATACCACACCGTACCCCACCACGCAATGCTATACCATGCTATACCACATACCATACCGATGCCAATATACCATACACCACCGGTACCCCACACCATGGCGCAAGTGCTATGCATCCACATACCGTACCACACGACCACAATGCGCATACCATGCTATACCAACAGACACCGCACCTAATGCCACGCAATGCTATATACACGCCGTACCGCCAATGCATAACATGCTATGTCACACACTTACCATCATCAATATAACCACACCGTACCATCCACCGCGCAATGCCATACCATGCTATACCACACACCTTACCATGCATCACTATATACCACACCGTACCCACACCACGCAATGCTATACCCACTACGGTACCATACATACGCAATGCTATACCATGCTATACACATACCACCATACCATGCAATCACTAATATACACACCTACCCACACTGCGCCATGCTATACCATGCTATACCACACGTACCCACACCACGCAATGCTATACCACATACCGTACCCACACCACGCAATGCCATACCATGCTATACCCACAGACGCACCATGCATATAATACCACGCCGTACCCACGCGCATGCTATTACCATGCTATGTCACACCACCCACGCTATAGTCACTAAGTATTACTCACGTTATAAACTGAAGTTGATTGGGCTAAGTGGATGATAAATCCTTGAGAAACGCAAAATCGTTAGGTAATTTTAATGAGGAAGGACGATGAATCATTTTAACTTATTAAGGAGAAGAGGGAAAGGAGGAAGAGGAAGGAGGAGGAAGAAGGGGGGAGAAAGGGAGAGGTGGAGGGTACGGGGAGTACGTAGCAGAGGAGGAGTGGGAGGAGGAGAAAGGAGGAGGAGGGGGTGAAAAAAAAGGGGAGAGAGGAGGAGGAGAAGAAGAGAGGGAAGAGGAGGGGAAAAAGTGGAAGGGGGAGAAGAGAAAAAAGAAAAGGATGAGGAAGAGGGAAAAGGGGAGAGGGGGGGGGAGGAGGGGGAGAAGAGGGGGAGAGAGGAGGGGTGGAAGGAAAAAGGGAGAGGCAGGTAGTAAGTGAAAAAGGAGTAAGGCCAAGAGGAAGAGGAGAAAGAGGGAAGAGGAAGAAAGAAGAGGAAAGGGAGATGGAAGTGGTACTCGGAGGATGGAGAGGAAGAGAAGGTAGAGGAAAAAGAGTTGGAAGTGAGGACAGAGAAAAAGGAGATGAGGAGAGAGAGGAAGACGAAGAGTATCAGATGGTAAGTGAGATGAAGAAGAAAAAGATAAAGAAGAAGAGGAGGAGGAGGAGAAAGAAGACTTGGAAAAAGGTTGGATAAGAATGGAAATAAGAGTGAAAAGAGTAAAAGTCAGAATAGAAAAGAAACATATATGATAAGAAGAGTAAGAACAAAAAGGAATAAGAATAAGAGTAAAATAATAATTAGAAAAAAATAAGTTATGAATAAGAATGAGAATAAGAGAATAAGAAAAAAATAATGATAGTAAGACTAAGAATAAGAATGAAATAAGATAAGAAAAATGTGCATAAAAAGAATAAGAATAAGAATAATAAGAAAGGAATGACAGACGAAAATGAGAACAAGATTAAAAAGAATAAATCATACGAATGAAATGAGAATAAGAATAGATAACAATGACGATAAGGATAATAATTATGAAAGTGATGATAATAATAATAGTCATACTAATTAAAACAATAATGATAATAATTGTAACAGTAGTACTAGCAGTAATGATGGTAATGATAATAACAAAAAGAAGAAGAAAATAGTAATTGCAATAATAAAATAATGATGATTATGATGATAATGATAACGAGAATTGTAATAATGATAACGATAATATGAAATATGATAATGATGATAGTAATAATAATGATAACATAGTAGTAATAATGATGATAATGACGATGATGATAATGATAATGATAATAATGATAATGATAACAATTATAATAATAATGATAATAATAATGATAATAATTAATATAATAATAATTAATATAAATAATAATAATAAATAATAATAATAATAATAATAATAAAAATAACGATAATGATGATAATAAAAATAATAACGATAATTCTTAAATGATAATCATAATGATAATAACAATAACAATGATAAAGAAGAATGAGGGAAGAAAAAAAAACGAAAAAAAAAGAAGGAAAAAAAAAATCTCATTGTATCACACGCGCTTAATCTCTCATAATCATTATCTATCATGTCGGTAAGTGAGAGGGGCCGGGGGGGGGAGGGGAGGGGGGGGCATCGAGGGTAAAGGAGGGAAAGGAGAGGAATAGGAAGGGAGAGAGGAAGAGAGGGGAAGGGAGGAAAATTGAGGGGGAGGGGAGGGGGGAAGAGAGGGAGAGAGGGAGGGGGAAGGGAGGAAAGGGGGGGGAGGGAAGGGAGGGGAAAGGGGAAGGGAAGGAAGAGGGGGAGGGGGGAAAGGAGGGAAGAGAGGAAGGGAGGAAAAGGAGGGGGGAGGGGAGAGGGGAGTTTGGGAGGGGAAAGGAAAGGAAGGAAGGGAGGGAAAGGGGGGAAAAGGGGGGTTTGGGAAGGGAGGGAAAAAGTGTTCAGGAGGGAAGGCAGGAGGAAGGAAGAGGAAGGGTAGAAAGAAAAGGGAAGTATGGGATTTAAAGGGAGGTGAAGGAAGGAAGATTTTTTAGAGGAAATGAAAAGGAGGAGAGGAAGAAAGGAAAGGAAGTGAGAAGAGGAGAGGAGGATAAAGAAGAAAAGGGAAGTGCGGGGATTGGAAATCGGATTCGAAGGGAGGAGAAGGAAAGAGAAGGGGAAGGGAGATGGAAAGAAGGAGAGGAAGAGAGAGGAAGAAACCAAGAGAGACGAAATAGAGGAAGCGAAAAGGAGAAAGGAAGCGAAGAAAGTGGGAGGGCTTAGAACCAAGGATACTGTAAGGGAAGGGAGAGGAAGGGAAGGGAAGGGAAGGAGGTCATCGTGGGCGTGCGTGCGGGCGTGTGGGCGTTGAAAGAAGCGCTTGACCAGACGCGCACCTGGGGAGGTTCTTGGAGGTGGGGGGGGGGGCAGGGGGAGGGTGAGTAAGTAGTGGTTATCTGAGGAGGTTGGTTGCGCGGGGGGGGGGGGGAGGGGAGGAGGGATGGGGGTGTTCTTTTGGTCTCTCAAACTTTCTCTTCTTTCCCTCTCTTTTTCCTTTTCTCTTTCTCTGTCTGTCTCTTCTCCACTCTCTCTCTCTCTCTCTCTCTTCTCTCTCTCTCTCTCTCTCTCTCTCTCTCTCTCTCTCTCTCTCTCTCCTCTCTCTCTCTCTCTCTCGTTTTCTCTCCTTTTCTTTTCTTTCCTTTGTTTTTATCTTTGTCTCTGGCTCCCTTGTTTCTCTGTCTCAGTCTGTCAGATAAAGAGAAAAATTAAAACAAATGAAGAGAAGATAGAGAAATGAAAAGAAAAAAGAAGGAAAAACAAAAGAAAGAAAAAGAAAAGACAAAAAAGAAAATAGAAAAAAGAAAAACCAAAAAACAAAAAATAAATATAATTCTTTTGTAAATCATTAAAAAGAAAATACGTATTTATTTGTACACAAACACCAGGTCTAACTCACTTGAGTATTATTTGTTACATTGAGTAGTTTTCAAGAGCTTCTTCCCATAATAATCATTATTATCTTCTCTCTCTCTTTCTCATCATCACTATTCTTATTATAATTACTTTCATTTTCTGTTTTATCGATATTATTATCATACATTTCTTGTATCTCCTTCTTCTACCTATTATTTCCTCCTCATATTCCTCGTTTCTTTTCTATCATCTTAACTATTATTGTTTTCCTCTTCTCTTCCTCTTTCTTCTTCTCTTTATTATTATCATTTTTCTCCTCCTCCTCTTCTTCTTCCTATTATTACTTTTTTCTCCTGCTCCACCCTCATCTCTTCTCCTTCTCCTCCACCATCACCTCCTTTTCCTACTTTTCTTCATCATCATCATCATCTTTTTTCTCTTCTCCTCCTCCTCCTCTATTCTTCTTTTTCTACTTCCTCCTCCTCCTCCTCCTCCCTCCTTCTCCTCCTCCTCCTCCTCCTCCTCCTCCTCCTCCTCCTCCTCCTCCTCCTCCTCCTCCTCCTCCTCCCTCCTCTCCCCCTCCTCCTCCTCCTCTTCCTCCTCCTATCACTTCACCTCATCCTCATCTTCTTCCTCTCTTCCTCCTCCTCTTTATCCTATTCCCCTCGTCCTCTTCTATCTTCTTTTCTTCTCTCTTTCCCTCTTCTTTTACCTTCCCATCCTCATATTGTGGGAACAGACAATAAACAAAATATTTCATATGAACCAAAGGTTACCTTCCACTCTGGCAGATAAACAAATACACAAAACGAAATGGAATAAAACAATAATCGTGAGAGAAAGAGAGAGAGAGAAAAGAAAAATCAAGAGAAAGAAAGAATGGATTACGTACCTAAAAAAAGTACATAAAACAAACAGATGAATAAACAAATCAATTGATTCATTGAATAAGCAAATGAATCAATAAATAAACGAACACGTAAAAAAAAAATCCAACGAACAAAAACAAAAACAAATAAAGTAAATACATATTCCCACAAGGAATGTCATTCATCCCATATTATTCGGCAATTACACTAACGTAAATGGATTAAGTTCCTTTTAGTGGGCGAGGGCGAAGGTCAGAAGGAAAAGGGCTGTTCGTGTTTTAAGAATCTCCCGAGACACTTGACCCGTGTTGGAGGAGAAGGAGAACGGCAGGTGTTCAGTCCAGCCTTACTTATTATGGGGTCGACGAAGTTCTCATCATGGAGGCGAGGAACGTAGTATAAATGTTATTGTTCATTCTGATGGTCTTTAAATATTTACGTGTCTTGTACACTTTTTACGCATGTTACATATATATATATAATATATATATATAATATATATATATATATAATCTATAATATATGATGTGTGTGTAGATGGAAAGATATAGATATATTTACATGAATATATAGGCTCATACGTATATGTATTGACATTGCTTTTATTCTCCATTTCAGACACTTGTATATAAGTTTAATCAAACGAGGTAAAATACGAAAAAAGCTATGCAAACAAACGCAGAAACGTAATAAAGCAAAAATGTTAATATGTCTTATGCTTTGCTTATGTGATGTAGGCGAAGAAAGCATTCTTTAGCACCACTTAGGGAATCAGATGAGTGAAAGAGAGAAAGGTTAAAGAGAAAAAAAAGTAGAGAGAGAAAAACAGATAGGCAAAGAGAAAGAGGAGAGAGAGAGATAGAGAGAGCAATAGGTGGAGAGAGAGAACAGAAGGAGAGCGATAGATAGATAAAAAGAGAGAGAGAAAGACAGAACACAGAGAAATGGAAACACACAAAACGCAGAAGAGAAGGGAGAGGAGAGAAATTGAACAACTAAAAAACATTATAGGATTTTTGTTGATTTCCTTGATTTCAAATAGTTCACATCAGATATTCAATTTACTTGGAACATTCATCCCTTTCTAAATAAACTTGAAAGAATGGATAAACAAAGAGGTAATTAATGCTCGTGATATTTAATTCATACAAATATATCCACTTCATTTAATAGCATATAATGAAGCGTAGATTGATGCAGAGTATACAACTCGGGTACGTACATACATTTATACAAACCTAAATGTGTACATGCTTACAGATGCATTGCATGTTCGTACAGATTTCAAGAAAAAAGGTACTTATATAGGCACGTCAGTCTCGCTCTCTCTCCCTCCCTCTCATTCTACCTCACTCTCTCCCCTCCTCTCTTCTTCCTTCCCTCCCCTCCCCCTCTCTCTTCTCTATCTAATCTATCTTCTCCTCTCTCTAGCTCTATCTCTCTATTTCTCTCTCTCTCTCTCTCTCTCTCTCTCTCTCTCTCTTCTCTCTCTCTCTCTCTCTCATCTCTCTCTCTCTCTCTCTCTCGTCTCTCTCTCTCTCTTCTCTCGTCTCTCTCCTCTCTCTCTCTCTCTCTCTCCCTCTCTCTCCTCTCTCTCTCTCTCTCTCTCCTCCCTCCCTCCCTCCCTCCCTCCCTCCCTTCCCTCCCTCCCTCTCCCTCCCTCTCCTCCCCCTCCCCCTCCCTCCCCTCTCCTCTCTCCTCCTCCCATCTCTCCCTCCCTCTCCTCTCCCCTCCCCTCCCCCCCCCCCTCCCTCAAGCACACCTGCAATTTAACCCAACAAGAGACCCAAAAGCAAAAAGATTTTTCCTAAACAAAATCATCCTTTTCTCAGATCTCTTCAGCCTCACTTCGCGCACGAGAGAGAGAGAGAGAGAGAGAGAGAAGAGAGAGAGAGAGAGAGAGAGAGAGAGAGAGAGAGATAGAGAGAGAGAGAGAGAAACAGACAGACAGAGAGAGGAGGGAGAGAGAGAGGAAGGGGAAAATAAGAGGGAAAAAGGAGAGAGAGAGAAGATAGAGAACGAACAAACAAACCACACCGACAGACAAACAGAGAATACATAGAAAAAGAAACAAAACAAACAAGCAAAAAGAAGATACAGACACAGAAGAAGAAGAAGAAAAGGAAGAGAGAAAAATGGAAGAGTCCTAGCACCTGAGACTATGTTCCCTCACACGAAAGTACTTCTTGCAACACACTTCCCAGGTTCTTGGTTTCTCTCTCCCTGATAAAACACCTGGTGAGGTCTGGTCACGCAGCCCCTCCTCCTCCTCCTCTCTCTCCCTCCCTTCCCTTCCCTCCTTTCTCTACTTGTTCTTTTCTCTCCTCTCCCTCTCTCCCTTTTTTCTCATCCTTTCCTCCGTTTCTCCACCTCCTTCTTCCCTCCCTTTTTCTACTACTTTTCTTCTCTCCACTCCTTCCCTCTCTTTTCCCTCCCTCCTTCCTTCCTTCCTTCACTACTCTCTTGTTTTACCCCTCTTCTTTCCTATCCCTCTCTTTCCTTTCCCCTTCCTAACCTTTTCTCCTCCGTCCTGTCTTTCCGCTTCTTCCTTCTTTCTCTTTCTTTCCCTCCCTCCTCCCTCCCTCCGCTCTCTTCCTCTTCCCTCCCTCTTTCTCTACTTGTTTTTTTTGCTGCTCTCTTTCATTCCTCCCTTCCTCCCTCGCTTCCCTCCTTCCCTCCCTGCCTTCCTCAATTCCCCTTTATTTCTTTCGTGTCATTCTACTTTCTTCTCTTTCATCTGGTCCTCCGTTATCTCTTCCTTCTCCT
>NW_020871609.1:319816-332316 GCF_003789085.1 Penaeus vannamei | reverse complement strand
TACAATACAAAAAAAATACAAAAAAAGAGAGTTATGACACAATTGAACTCAGGAGAACACAAACCAATGCGTTGTTCTTGGTCTTCGGAACATCTCTGCACACCTGGCCTGTATTATCGAACAAGGAGGGTCTCTGATGGGGGAGACTCAGCTATTATGAAATCGGTCTCTCTTGTTCTCGCTATCTTTCTCTCCCTCTCTCTTTCTCTCTATATATATATCTATCTATCTCTCTCTATCTCGCTATCTTTCTCTCTATCTATTCTATCTATCTATCTATCTTCGCTATCTCTTCTCTCTCTCTCTCTCTCTCTCTCTCCTCTCTCTCTCTCTCTCTCTCTCTCTCCTCTCTCTCTCTCTCTCTCTCTCTCTCTCTCTCTCTCTCTCTCTCTCTCTCTCCTTGCTTTCTCGCTTTTTCTTTCTTGTTTCTCTTTCCCCACCTCTCTCTCTTTTCTCGATCTTTCTTTTTTCTCTTTTCTTGAATTTTCTTTTTCTCTCTCCTCTCTCTCTCTCTCTCCCTCCCTTTCACTTCTCTCTCTCAATCTCTCTCTTCTCCCGTCTTTCTTCTCTTTCTCTCCCGATCTTTCATTCTTCTCTCTCTCTCTCTCTCTCTCTCTCTCTCTCTCTCTCTCTCTCTCTCTCTCTCTATCTCTATCTATCATCTCGATCTTTCTTTCTTACTTCTCTGTCTCTATCTATCTATCTCGATCTTTCTTTCTTACTTTCTCTATCTATCTATCTATCTCTATCTATCTATCTATGTATCTGTCTATCTATCTATCCATCTATCTATATCTCTATTCTCTATCTATCTATCTATTTTTTCACTACTTTCATTTTTCTGCATTAGGAGTCACACTCAAACACGGGCAGATGACGCACATATTCACACATATACAGCAAACACCACACACATACAACACACATACACACACACAACACACACACGCACACACACAAACACAGAGAGAGAGAGAGAGGAAAATGCACACCAACCCACACACGAAGAAAAAAAAAAGTTTCAAATCTCCCACAACAACCTTATAAAAAAAAAAAAAAATAAAAAAAAAAAATATGAAAAAATATATATAAAAAAGAAAAGAAAAGAAAAAAAAACTACAGCTAAAACTACAAAGGACACAGCGCGTCCGAGTTCAAGCGACATGGCCTCCCAGGACCCACGTTGCATGCAAGGTCAGAGTGCAAGGTCATGCCACACGCCGAGACCACGTGACAGTGCAACGAAATAGGCATCGGAGAGCATCTCATCTCACGTTTATCTCACGTCGGACAGCATCCTGCATCTCTTCTGGGGTTTTCTTTGAGGGAATTTCAGGCGGGATTTTGATGGTGATAAGGGTGGTGATAATAGAGATGATGGTGATGATAGTAGAGATGATGGTGATGATAAGGATGATTATGATAAGGTTGGTGTTGATGAAGATGATGGTGATTATGAAAAGCATGATGGTGATGGTGGTGATGATAAAGATGATGATTATGATAAGGTTGGTGATGATGTGATGAAGGGTGGTGATGATAAAGATGATGATGATTATGGTAGGGATGATGGTGATGATAAGGATGGTGATGGTGATGAAGGTTGATGGTGATGATTATGATAAGGATTATGATAAGGATGATGGTGTGGTGATGGTGATGATAAGGATGATGATGATTATCATCATTATTATCATTATCACTATCAATACTATTAATATTACAATTATTATCATTGTTATTATCATCATAATCATGAAAGCATGAAAATTATAATTATCATTATCATTTATCATTGTTGATATCAATTTTATTATTAATATTGATACCATCTTCATCATTTTTATCATAATCATCATTGCTATCTTAAATGCTCTTACTACTATAATAATAATTATTATTATTTTATTTCTTTATTATCATTATTTATCATTGTTCTCATTATCATCATCATAATCATTATTTATTTCTTTATTATCATTATTTATCATTGTTCTCATTATCATCATCATAATCATTATCACTATCATATTTATTGTCCTCATTATCATCATCATTAGTATCATCATTATCATCATTCTTATAATCAAAATATAGATAAAAATTATTATCATCAGTATCAGTATCATGACTAATGTTGATATTCGTAATGATGATAGGTATTTTGATCAACATATTATCATTCTTATAATCAAAATATAGATAACAATCGTGATTATAATAACAAAAAGGAGAGGGAAAAAGATGCCAATGATTATGATAATAATGATAATTTATAATAATGAATAATGATAACATTAATGATGATAATAATAATGAAATAGCAATGATAAAGATAATAATAGCAATAATAATACAAATACTAACACTAATGATAATGGCAATAGTAATGATAATGATGATGATGATAATGATTATGATGATAATTATAATAACAGCAATGATGATGATGATAACAATGAT
The DNA here is from genome assembly GCF_003789085.1 of Penaeus vannamei. Taxonomy (NCBI): domain Eukaryota; kingdom Metazoa; phylum Arthropoda; class Malacostraca; order Decapoda; family Penaeidae; genus Penaeus; species Penaeus vannamei. Next base: position 329,853 of record NW_020871609.1, on the reverse strand, counting down.
AACGATGATATTAGTAACAATAACAATAGGAACAATCATGATAAAAATAATAATGATAATTATAACAACGATAATGATAACAATTATGATAATGACGATAATAATGAAAATAATAATAACAATAATACTATAGCTAATATTGATGCTCCTATTACTACAGCGACTACTATTACTACTACCGCTACTATTACTACTGGTAATACCATTACTACTACTACTACCATTATACCATATACACATCAATCAGCTTCATTAATCAAAACTAAAAGTCGATTACTCAGATGCAAAATTCCTCAGAATATACGCTTACATCACTCACACGAAAGACGGAGCGAGAGAGAGAGAGAAAACACACGTTAGTCTTTTTTTTCGTAAAAATATCGTTTCGTTTGTGTGTGTACGTGTGTGCGTGTGTGTGTGTACGTGCGGTGGTGTTTATCTGTTGGGTTGGCACCGCTCCGCGCTCGGGGGGTATTACCTGATACACTGTACGTCGGCTTTCTACTGTATCTCTCTTTCTTCTCTACCTTTTTTTCGATTCTCTCTCTCTCTCTTTCTCTCTCTCTCTCTCTCTCTCTCTCTCTCTCTCTCTCTTCTCTCCTCTCTCTCTCTCTCTCTCTCTCTCTTCCTCTCTCCTCTCCTCTTCTCCTTCTCTCTCTCTCTCTCCCTCCTCTTTCCCTCTCTTCGAGCTTCTCTCTCCTCTATGTCTCTCTCCTCTCTCTCTCCTTCCTGACTCTCTCTCCTTTACCCCTCTCTCCTCTCTCTCTCTCTTCCTCTCTCTCTCTCTTCTTTCTCCCATCTACTCCTCTCTCTCTCTCTCTCTCTCTCTCTCTCTCCCTCTCTCTCTCTCGCTCTCTCTCTCTCTCTCTCCTCTCTCTCTCTCTCTCTTCCTCTTGTCTCTCTGCTCTCTCTCTCTTCGTCTCTCTCTCTCTCTCTCTCTCTTTCTCTCCCTTTCTCTCTCTCTCTCTCTGCTCTCTTCTCTCTCTCCTCTCTCTCTCTCTCTCTCTCTCCTCTCATCTCTCCTCTCTTTCTCTCCCTCGCAAAAAAGAAAAAAAACGAAAAAAAAAAACGAAATGAAAGGAAATCCAATATTTTTGTAAGATTTAATAAGTGATGAAACCGTCTTCACGTTTGCCTGGTGGAGATGTAGCCATAAACAAGAGGCAAGTGGGCACTGCATCCCAGGTGTTGTGATTGTTAAAACACCGTGGCCCTGGTGGCACTCTGGAGGGGAGGGGGGAGGGGAGGAGGAGGAGAGGACGTGTGGAATACCGTGTGGTAAGTAATGGGTTTGTGTGTGTGTGTTTGTGTGTGAGTGTTGTGGTGTGTTTTGTGTATGTGTGTGTGTGTTTGTGCATGTGTGTGTGTGTTTACGTGTGTCTTTGTGTGTGTGTGTGTGTGTGCCTTTTGGTAAGGCCAAGGAATGAAAAATTTGGGGGATGAGAGAGAAAAAGAGATAAAGTAAGGAGAGAGAGGAGGGGAGAGGAGACAGAGAAAGAGGAATGGAGGGGGGATAGATAGACAGACAGACAGAGAGAAAAAGATAAAAAAGTGAGAAATCAGATTTAAATTCTAATCGTATAGTGGTAAACAGCAAGAGTGGGGTAACTAGACAACACAAGAAACAAAATAAACAGACATACACAGACACAGAAAGTCAAACGGACAGGACAGGACAGACAAACAAAAACGAAACGAATAAGTGACGAAGTAACAAACAAACGCTCAAAACAGAGACCTCAAAATAACAACAACAACAACAACAACAACCAATAACAAAAACACTCGCCCTCAAAATAACAACAACAACAAACAATACCTCAATAACAACAAACAATAACAAACAAACACTCGAAACAGACACCTAAAATAACAACAACAACAACAACCTCTAATAACAACAATAAACAAACAAACAACAACACTCAAACACACACACAACAATACCTCAATAACAACAACAATAACAAACAACACTCGAAACAGACACCTCAAAATAACAAACAACAACAACAACAATACCTCAATAACAACAACAATAACAAACAAACACTCGAAACAGAGACCTCAAAATAACAACAACAACAACAATCCTCAATACACAACAAAACACAGAAACAGAAAATAACCTCAAAATAAACAAACAACAACACACCTCAAAAACAACAACAACTAACAAACAAACACTCGAAACAGACACCTCAAAATAACAACAACAACAATGCCACCAAACCAAACTCTTTCACTTAACATAACACAAGCCAAAACCTCCTGCTTGGCGGCCTCATCAACCCGACGCATCTGCTTGCCAATACCCCCCCCCCCCCCCCCCCCAAGCATCATTACTCATACCAAACACACGCCGGGAGCCTATAATGAAACGAATATATTCCACAACTGACTGACTTCGGACAACGCGCCCAGAATGGTAGAGATTTGCGTCTGTGTGTACGATGGTAGGGCAGTTATCGATGGGAGGTCAAAGGGGGTCTTCTGGCTTCTACACGGCTTTTTTGATGGTACGTAAAGGGTGGTTCCTCTGGTTGGTCGTTGGTGGATGTTGTATGAGGTTGAGGGAAAGATGATGTGATGTTTGCGCGTAGTGGGGAGGGGGTTGATATATATATATATATATATATATATATATATAAGAAGAGAGAGAGAGAGAGAGAGAGAGAAGAGAGAGAGAGAGAGAGAGAGAGAGAGAGAGAGAGAGAGAGAGAGAGAGAGAAAGAGAGGGGGGGGAAGGGAGTGAGTTGGTGAGGAGGGGAGAGAGAGTGAAAAGACTTAGAGAAAGAGAGGAAATAGAAAGGAGACAAAAAAAAGATGGTCACTAAAATAAAAAAGAGAAAAGAAAAAACGGATATACAGAATAAACGAAAAAACAAAACAATATAAAGAGGAAGGGAGAATGAAAATAAAAAATAGACAAAAAAAAAGAAACAGAGAAAAGGAAGAAGGAAAGAAGAGAGGAGAGAATGATAAAAAACAGAAAAAAAGAACAGAAAGAGGATACGAAAGGTGAAGGAGGAGGGAGGGAGGGGGGGAGAGGGTACCCATCACTCGCAGAGGAAAGGAGGGGGAGGGTAGGGGAGAGGGCAGCCTTCACTCTCACAGAGGCATCATTCATATGCAACACCCGGGCATAAACAACCACAGGTGCAAAGTCCAGCCCATGAAATATATCCTTCGAGACTGACCACCTGGCCGCAGTTAAAGCGCCGGTCAGCTGATCGCGAAGACAACGTTTCGGCTGAGGCTCGAAAACGTTTTGTGTTGGCGTGTTGCCCTCTTTCTTTCTCTCGTTTTCTCTCACTTTCTTTTAACTCGTTCTCTCTCTGTCTATCTATTTTTTTAAACTCTCTCATTCGCTTTCTAGCTCTTTTGCTCTTTCTCGTTCTCTCTCTCTCTAACTCTCCTCTTCTCTCTCTCTCTGCTCTCTCTCTCTCTCTCTCTCTCTCTCTCTCTCTCTCTCTCTCTCTCTCTCTCTCTCTCTCTCTCTCTCTCTCCTCTCTCTTTCTTTCTTCTTTTTTCTCTTCTTCCTTCATTTCTCCTTCTCCGCTTCCTTCTTTTCTCCTCTCTTTCTCTCCATCCGTCTATCTACTTACCTTCCTAGCTCTGGGCGTATACATGTTAGTCTATTCTACCTATCTATCTATCTGTACATTTTAATCTACTTTATCGTACCTATTTACCGCTAAGTAAATCTTTCTAGTCTACTAATAACCTACATACCCGCACACAGTACAACACACACCATAGCATATGTACTATATATATATATAATATATAATCATATATAATAATATATTATATATAATAATATATATATAATATATATATACATACAATACGATAATATATGATATACTATATTATTTATATATATATATATATATCATTTTATATATATATATACGTTATAACACAAAACACAGCACAACAACACAACAAATATATATATATGTTATATATATATATAGCATATATAATATATATATAACTATATAATATATATATAATGTATGTATGTAATATCTGTAATCTATTATGTATATAAATATATAGTACTTTCGTTGATTATATATAATATATAATATGATATGATAGGTATATACTATAGTATATATATAGTATAGTATAGATGTATAGTATAGTATATATAATATATATATAATATATATATATCATTATATATATAATTAATAAGTAATATTATGACGGTATAACACACAAACCCAAGTCACACACCACACACACGGCACACCACACAGTGGCTGCACACACAGCCACACACACACCACACAAGACACACGACGACACACACACACACACACACACACAACCCACACACACTACACAGCACAACACACCACACAACATAAATATATAATATATAATATATATAATATATATATACTATAGTATAATATATATATGATATATAGTAGTAGTAGCTATATATATATATATACAGTAGTTATATATAAATATAATATATATAGTATATATATATATATGGTATATAGTATATATACTATATATAGTATTATATATATATATATATATATATATATAGTACTACTATCTGTATACGTATATTTATATATATATATATATAATATATAATGCAAAAATAATGTCTATAACAACTATCTATCAATCTTATATATGAAATCTATCTACTAATCAGTCGCACTATTATCTATCTATTAATCTTTCTACTATTTATACTAGCTATCCTAGCTATTCATCTATCAACCAACCTATCTATGCAATTCTATCTATCTATCCATCTATCTACGCCAGCCTATCTATCTGCTATCTATCTATCTTTCTTCCTTCCACCTCTTCACTGAGTCACATGTTTAGCATCCACTCAGAACCACGTGGTCGTTTTAGCACTCCTGACTCCCCCAAGACCTTTCCCCACTCCTTAACGATAAGCCGCCCCCCCCACGCCCCTCCCCCCTGTCCGCTTCCACTCCCTCCCCCTGCCCCTTCTCCTTTTTACTCCCCTCGCCCCTCTCTCCCTGTTATCACCGCCCCCGTCCCTCTCGCTTTTTACTCCCCTCAGCGCCCTCCCCCCTGTTATCCCGTTCCCTGCCCTGTCTCCCTCGCCCTCCTTTTTACTCCCCTCCCCCTCCCCCCTGTTATCCCTTCCCCTCTCTTTCGCTTTCTTCTCCCCTTTCCTTCCTCTTCCCTCTTCTATCCTTCCCTCTCCCCTCCCTCCCCCCTTTCTTGCGCTCTCTATCCTATCTCCTATTTTAATCAACCTGTTCCTATTTCCCTCTTCTATCTCTCTCTCCTATCCACCTCTACCCCCTCCCCTTTCTTAAATGATGCTACCTCCTCTCTGTATCACCTTTCCTATCCTCCTATCCTATCCCCTCTCTTGCTCCCTCTCCCTCCCCCCCCCACACCGATCCTACACCACTCCCCTTTCCGCCTACTTCTCCTCCTTCTGTCCCCCTATTGTGACCACTTTAAAATCTCTCTCTCCCTTACCTCCCCTCCATCCCTCCCTCCTCCCCCTTCCACTTCTAATCACCTTCAGTTTTCCTTACCTCCCCCCCCTACCCACGTCAGCAACCTTTCACATATGTATATGCTTTTTATTACATATATACTGGCATATATACATACACCACAAAACACATACGCATACACACACAAACACACAAAACACAGACACACACAAACACACACAAACAGCACCAAACACACACACACACACATACACACGTGTGCACAACATCTGCGTATGCGTAGAGAAACCCACAAATGTGCCCACAAAAGCAGACGCTGAACACAAGGGCCCGAAATGAGATTAGGATCTGCCGAGCGACTGGGTCAGAGGAAACAGCATCCGCCATCCGAGACGTTGCCATAGAAACGAGAGAGAGAGAGGGGGGGGGGTAGAGAGGAGAGAGAGAGAGAGAGAGAGAGAGAGAGAGGAGAAAAGAGAGGAAATGGGAAAAAGAAGGAGAGAGAGAGAGGGAGGGGCGTTAGAGAGGGAATGAGGGAAATGAGGGAGAACAGACAGACAGACAGACAGAGATAGAGAGGGAATGAGGGAAAGAGTAAGATGGAGGGGGGGAGGGAGAGAGAGAGAGAGAGAGATAAAGAGAAGGAGAACGAAAGAGAAAGAGAAAAAGATAAAAAAAGACGCTTTGTCTATGAAGAGGGATTTAACAGCAGGTAGAGATGTTTATCTTTATTGAATATTCAAGCGGGCGTGGCTATTCCCCCCCACCACCACCCTCCTCCCCTCCCTCCCCCTTCCCCCCTTCCCCTCCCCCTTCCTCTCCCCCTCCTCTTCCCTCCCTTCCTCCCTCCTCCCCTCGCCACTCCCTCCTTCTTCCCCTTTCCCACCTCCCTCCCCCCCTCCCTCCTTCCCCTCCCTTCCCCCCTTCCCCTTTCTTTTGTTTATTCAATGCGTAATCAAACGAGCGGACAAAATGCTTCTTGACAAGCTCTTTCAGGGATGAGAGTCACTGATATAACCGCGGGGGATCGGGATGCGGGTGGGGGGGGGGTGAAGGAGGGGGTGAAGGAAGGAGGTTGAAGGAAGGAGGGAAGGAAGGTGGTTGAAGGAGGAGGGGGTGAAGGAAGGAGGTGAAGGAAGAGGTGAAGGGAAGGGGGTGAAGGAGGGAAGGGAAGGAGGGGGTTGAGGAAAGGGGTGAAGAAGGGGTGAAGGAAGGAGGGGGGTGAAGGAGGGGAGTGAAGGGAGGGGGTGAAGGAAGGGGGTGAAAGAAGGAGGGAAGGGAAGGGGGTGAAAGAGGAGGGAAGGAGGGGGGTTGAGGGGGGTGAAGGAAGGAGGTGAAGGAGGAGGGGGGGAATGGAAGGAGGTGAAGAAGGAGGGAAGGGAAAGGGGGTGAAGGGAGGGGGGTAAAGGAAGGTGGGAAGGGAAGGTGGTGAAGGGAAAGGATGAGAGAGGGGGGTGAAGGAATATTAATAGTGATAGAGTAATGATGATAATAACAGTAATAATGATAATAATAACGATTATGATGATAATGATGAATAATAATAAGTAATAATAATAATAATAAATATCATATTATCAATAATATGTATAAATGCTAATCATAGGTGAAAAATATATGAATAGAATTTTTTTCCATAAATTGGTAAGTAATAAGTGGACATGCCCTACCCCCATCCCCCCCCCAGTAAACTACCTCAAGAGTTCTTATATTCTCTTTATTTGAGTCTCTCTCTCTCTCTCTCTCTCTCTCTCTCTCTCTCTCTCTCTCTCTCTCTCTCTCTCTCTCTCTCTCTCTCTTCTCTCTCTCTCTCTCTCTCTTTCTCTTTCTCTCTCCTCTCTCTCTGTCGACTTTTTTTTTTCTTCTTCCTTCTTCTTCGTCTTCTCGTTTTTTTCTTCTTCTCTTTCTTCTTCTTCTCCTTTCGTCTTCTTTGTATTCTTATTTTATTTTTGTTTTTTTTCTTCATTACCTTTGTCTTCGTGTTTGTCTTCGTTTTTTCTTATGTCCATCTGCCTTTTATCTCTTTTTTTAATCTGTCTTTTTATTTTGTCTGTTGCTTTTGAGTCACTGTTTCTCTGCCTTTTCTCTCTCTTTCTCTTTATCTCTTTTCTTCTCTCTCTCTCTCTTCTCTCTCTCTCTCTCTTCTCTCTCTCTCTCTCTCTCGTCTCTCTCTCCTCTCTATCTCTCCTTTTCTCTCTCTCTCTTCTCTTTCTCTATTCTACTATCTATTATCTATTCCCTCCCTCTCTCTCCCACCACCCACCCACCCACCCTCCCTCCCTCCTCCCTCCCTCCTCCCTCCCTCCCTCCCTCCCTCCTCCCTCCCTCCCTCCCTCTCTCCTCCCTCCCTCCCTCTCTCCCTCCCTCTCTCCTCCTGCCGCCTCCCCTCCACCGCCTCCCTCCCGCCGCCTCCCTCCCTCCCCCTCCTCCCTCCCCCCCTCCCTCCCCCTTCTCCTCCCTCTCCCTCCCTCCCCTCTCCGCTCTTACCTCCCTCCCCTCTCCTCCGCACGATTCGTTATCGGTTTGTTCCTTTGACTGCGAGCGGAAGACCAGGGCCCCCCTCCCCCCTCCCCCCATCCCCCCCCCTGCCCCTGCTCCTTTCCCGATTCATAGTTAGTTCATAAATCTGTATTTAAGAGGATAATCCGCGCCGGTCCATCACGTATCCGGTACATGTGGGTGTTCGGATTCCTGCGGATGCCTGGGGGAGACTATCCGATGTCCGTCCGTTTTTCTTCTCTCTGTATTTCGAGTCTGTTTGTAAATCCGTCCGTTTTTCTTCTTTCTATAATTTCGAGGTTTGTATTGTTTTTTTTTATGGTTTTATATTATTTTTTTCCTTTGTTTATTTATTTATTTATTTATTTATCACTATTTTTTGCTCTGTTTTGTCTCTCTCTTTCTTTCGTTTTTTAGTTTCTCTCTTTTTCTGTCTTCTCGTTTTCTCTCTCTCTCTCTAATTATCTATTATCTATCTATTTATTTATCTGTGCATATATCTCTATCACTCTTTCTCTCTCCACAACTTTATTCTCATTCTCTCTTTCTCTCTTCCTTTCTATCTTTCAATAGTTTTCATGTCCTCCCTCCCCTCTCTCTCTCTCTCGTCTCTCTCTCTCTCTCTCTCTCTCTCTCTCTCTCTCTCTCTCTCTCTCTCTCTCTCTCTCTCTCTCTCTCTCTCTCTCTCTCTCTCTCTCTCTCTCTCTCTCTCTCTCTCTTCTCTCTCTCCTCCCTCCTTCTCCTCTTTCCCCCTTTTCCCCTTCCTTCCCTTTCCCTCCTCCTTTCCCTCCTTCCCTCCTTCCCTCCTTCTCCTTCCTCTTCCTCTCTCTCCTTCTCTCTTTTCTCTCTCTTTACGCGCTCCTTTGATGCCTTATACGAACGCCCATAAAACGGTCGTTCGCGTAGGGATAAGCGCATGTGGCGGATTCACGAGTGGGTTTTGATCCCCTTTGTGGAGGGTTGTTGGGTTTATTTCGCTTATGTTTTGTTACTTCGTTTATATTTCTTGGCGGTTTTTGGTTGTCGTTCTTTATTTTGTTTATATATCTATTTTATTTTACTTTGTTCTTGAATTGGTTGTTTTTTTCTTTTTATGTATTTATATATCTCGTTATTATTTATTTTGTCTTTCTTGCCTCTTTAAATATTTTTTTTCTTCTTTTTTCTTCTCTCCTCCCTCTCCTTCTTCTTCTTCTTCTTCTTTCTCCTCCTAGTTTCCTTATTTTTCTTTGTTTGTGCTTTATCAGCTTTTTCGTTAACGAAGGAGTCATATTGGAAGGAAAGGAATGTCCGAAGGAGGATGGGGAAAGATAAAGAGGAAGAAGGAAGAGAAGAAGAAGAAAAAAGAAAGAAAAAGTACAAAGGAGAAGAATGAAGATAAAGATGAAGAAGGAGAAAAGTGAAAGAAGAAAAAGGGAGAAATAAAAAAGAAGAAGAATAAGAAAGAATAAGAACAGAAAGAAGAAAGAATAAAGACCGAAAAGAAGAAAAAGAAAAAATGGATTAAGACGAAAATCAAGAGAGAAGAAGAGAAAGAGAGAGAGAGAGAGAGAGAGAAAAGATATAATATATATATATATATATATATATATATATATATATATATATATATAATATATATTATAATATATATATAATAATATATATATACATACAAATATCTTAATTCTCTCTCCTTTCTCTCTCTCTCTCTCTCTCTCTCTCTCTCTCTCTCTCTCTCTCTCCTCTCTCTCTCTCTCTCTCTCTCTCTCTCTTCTCTCTCTCTCTCCTCTCCTCTCCTCTCTCTCTCTTCTCTCCCCCTTCCCCTCCCCCCTTTCCCCCCCTCCTCCCCCCCTCCTCCCCCACTTCCCCCCCCCCCACCCCCCTTCCCCCCCACCCCTCCCCCCCCCACACCCCACCCCCACCCTCCGGAAACAATTAAGCATCTTAAAAGGACGATTTAGCATCTCACAGGATCGCGCCCGGGACGTCTTTAAGTACTAAGAAGGGACCCCCGACAGCATCCCGCAGGACCGACCCACAGCCCTGTCAACCGCGCGCGTCCTTGGC
>NW_020871609.1:297316-304816 GCF_003789085.1 Penaeus vannamei | reverse complement strand
TACAATGATAACAACGATAACAAGCATAATAATGATAATGATAATAATAACAATGATAATGATAATGATAACAATAGTAATACTTTTACTACTACTACTACTACTACTACTCCTACTACTACTACTAATAATAATAATAACAATAATAATAATGATAATAACAACGATAATAATGATGATAATAAACATTATAACAATAATGATAGTAATGAAAATAATGATAATAATGACAACGAATCAAATGATAATAATGATGATAGTAATAATGACAAATAATTAAAAAATAATAATACAAAAATGATTTTAACAATAACAATAATGATAATGATAAAATAATAATATAATAATATAATAATTATAATATAATAATAATATAATAATATAATAATAATAATAAATAATAATAATAATAAGTCTTCAATACGCACAAGATTACGACATTTCCAAATACGAATTGGCTTTAATATCTTTATTATTTGCTCCGATCATTCCTCATAATTCGAGCATGTCAACAGCAAACACTACCCTTATGTGTCCAGCTGTCACAACATAAACATGAACCGATTGTGTGCTGTACAATGACGGTATATCATTATGTTAATGACATATTCATGTTGGTAATCACGGCTTTTAAAATGGTAGTTGTGGAATTTGTCCCGGAAGTCATCAGCTGGTCGGTATAAAAGGGAATAAAAACAAATGAAAAAGTGGCGGGAAATTTGATTTTATCGAATGGTCGGCATACGAAAAAAAGGATTTTAAAAAATGGCGGGAAATGTAATTCAACTTAACAAACAAGGTCAAAAAAATGGCGGGAAATATGATTCATCTTCAGACACTCGTTCATTTGATTTTTTTTTCTTAAGAGCCTTAAAGACACGTTAAAGAAACCTCATAAACTAGTCATTACCTCAACTCAACAAACGGGGCCGGTGTTTAATTATCTCTCTCTCTCTCTCTCTCTCTCTCTCTCTCTCTCTCTCTCTCTCTCTCTCTCTCTCTCTCTCTCTCTCTCTCTCTCTCTCTCTCTCTCTCTCTCTAATTATGTGCGTCGCCCGCCCCCTACACGTACGTATACACAAGCACATCCCCTCGAGCCTTAGCACTCAATATATATTCAAGGATTCTCCGCCTCCTCCTTTAATCCCCTCGCGATGCCGACTGACAGCTGAGGTCTGTATTTATGAGACCTGGGGGTGGTCCTTGGCTAACCTCACCTCCCCTGCACCACCTACCAAGCCCCCCCCAGCCAGTTCCCCTGTCCTGCCTCCTTCCAGCCCCTTCCCAGCCCATCATTTGCGAGCTGAGAAGCCCAGACGTTAGATAAACGCCTCCGATCTGGTATATTTCGTGGCGGCGCCTTCCAGTGGTGTCAATGGCGGCTATTTTTCCCTCCCCGCGTATGGGAGGCCTCCGCGCGCGCGTCAGAATGGCGGGAGATTTTACGGGTTTTTTTTTCTTTTTTTCTTGTTTTTTGCGTTTTCTTTGTTATAGGGAGGTGTGTTGTATCGCCTTTTCTCTTTCTTTCTTTTTTCTTTTCTTTTCCTTCGTTACAGGGTGTGTTGTAACGCCTTTTCTCTTTTTCTTTTTTCTTTTCGTTTCCTTCGTTACAGGGAGGTGTGTTGTATCTCTTTTTTGTCTTTTGTTATAATTTCTGTTTTTTCTTATCCCTTTTTTCGCTTCTCTCTTCCTCATTACAAGGTTATGTGTTCTATCGTTTGGCAAAGGTGAAGACGGCTTGTGATATCGGCTTGATACGTTCGTAGAAGAGATCTTAAGAGCAAGGCGTTTCGTGTGTCTAGATGATGTAGGAGACGGGGTTAAGCGGCGGTCGGGCGGCCTGTCCATCCCGACGCTTTCATGTGCCGCCGTCGGTGCGTTCCAGCGTTGCCAATTGTCCGACTCGCGGCCCTGTCACGTGATCAGGCCTCCAGCTAGCGGGGGGAATTTACGACCGAGAATCAACCCTGAAATGGAAATTGTGAAATGTCAACCGAATTTCTCGTCATGGTAGATAAAGGAAATAAGAAAGAGATAAAAAATCAGATAGAGACATAAACATGACCCCCTTAAGAGACCCCGGACGCCACCCCCTGCCCCCACGTCGAGGGCCTCCCGCGCTGGCGATCCCGTGCCCCCGGCGTCGCCTCCTCCGCGGCCATCTTGTTAGGGCCGGTAATTGTCTTGCTTCGAGGAGAAACAAACCCCTCCCTTGTCAGCCGGCCGCGAGAATGACGTCCTCAACAAAACAAGATCACAGGAGCGGCTGAAAGGGCCCCACACATTAGCCGCTTCGGTCGCACAGACAAAACAAACGATTAGCCCCCATGTAAATTTGAAGGCTTTCGGACCCGACGCTCGAGGCTGCGTAGGAGGGATATTACGGCTCCGAAACGTGAGGAAATCTTATCGGTTTTTCGGGTCCTGTGATCTCCCCTTTGGCAGCCGGTGGTGTTAAGGGGAATCACCGGCTTTATCGGCTTAAAGACCGGGCTGCCTAGAGCGGCGCCCGATAAGTAGCCTGTATGTTCTGCTTCATGAGAGGGCGGGCGCGCGGGCGGTCCTTTCCGCTGCGGCGAGTGCGTGTGGCCGGCGCGAGGGAGAGCAAGTCACTGCCAAATTACTCTCGGATTCCTGATGGTGTGACCCAGGTCTTCAATTACGCTCGTCTCTCTCTCTTCTCCTAGCACTCTCTCTATATCTATATATATATATATATATATATATATATATATATATATATATATAATATATAATATATATACATATATGTATGTATATACATATATATATACATACATATATACATAAAATATACATACATGCATATATATATAATATATATATATATATATATATATTATATATATATATATATATATATATATATGTATGTATGTATGTGTATAGCTTTATATGTGTTGTACTTATATGTTTATCTTACTGTCTATCTATATATTATCTATCTATCAATACATACATATAATATATATGTGCATATAAACATACATATATATAATATATATTATATATATAATATATATATATATATATATTATATATACATATATATATATACATATTAATAGATATATATATATATATTACATATATATATATATATATAATTATATATATATTATATGTATATTTGTGTGTGTGTGTGTGATGTGTGTGTGTGTGTGTACGCGTGTGTGTGTGTGTGTGTTGTGTGTGTGTGTGTATGTATATGCATACGTATGTATGTATATGTATATATATATATATATATATATATATATATATATATATATATATATATATATATATGTGACATATATATATCTATGTATGCACACACATACACACACATATGCATATAATATATAGCCTATATGATAAATAAGTATGTGTGTGTTTGAGCGTGTGTAAATATGTATCTATCATATTCCGGCCCATTTTCCCTCTAGCCTAGTATATCCAATTTTCCACCAGACAGCGTGACTGCGATAACGACAGCGTTAATATGCAAATGAGATAGTTGCGCTGTCAGTGAAGTGATTCATCGAATAGTGAATTTAACACTATATGATTATTTTTGGTGTGATATCGGCTATTGGGTTGAATTTAATACGTTTTCGGGGCTTTTTTTCGTTGAATTTCTATCGCTTTGTTGCCGACATTTTTTTTTTTTAGTTAAATATTGGAAATACCATGTTTACCTATAAGATATATATCATCATTGTTCTCATCATCACGATTACTATATTTTTATGATCATTACTTCCGTTTTTAGTACAGCCATTATTCCAATTATTATTACCATTATGAATAGCATTCTTGTTGATTCAATAATCATTATCAGAGACGAAGGGAAACAAAATAACCTCCCTCTCCCCCCCCCCACCCCACCCACCACGTGGGTCACCCAAGCCATCATTAACCAATAATAAACAAACACGCATGGAAATCTCCCTCCACCTTTTTATTTCTCACACACATAATGACAGAATTGCGCCGCGATAACAGAATAGATTGGGATGAGAGGAAAAAAAAGCAGTGAAGGTCGGGCAGAAAGGCGGTGAGAGAAAAATTAGAAGGTGAGAGAGCGAGAATTATAGACGGCGGCCATGTTTAAGGGCTCGCGTCTCGTCCTCGCCGATCTTCTTTTGTTTTGATTTCGCTTTGCTCTAATTTCCGGTTTTTCGAGAGAGGTAGAGGTTGATTTTCTTCTTTTTTCATTCTTTTTTATGTGTATGTTGAAGAAGGTTGGATTATAGTGGGCTATCGAAAGGACAGACTGATATTTGAAGCTAATATTGGATTTTGAAAGTCAGCGCGCGATTTCGTCTCCAGGACATCTTTTTAAGAGACCGCCGGGTTATTCTTTTTTCTTCTCCCAGGATTCCCATAGCGTGGAAATTGTGTCACACAAACTCGTAAAAGAGGAAAAGAAAGAGAGAGAGACGTGCGGAGGGGGGGGGAGGGTGTCAAACGTGGTCTCGACACACAAACGTCGTCAATTATTCGGCCAAAGAGGGCCAAGGAACCATAAAGAATCACGTTGACAACACTGTCCTGGTGTTACGGATGGCGTCGCTCATTTGTTATTCTGGCGGGCGTTTGAGGGTGGCCACACAGGAGTCCGGGAGAGGGCGCGGGGCTAAGGCATTCCCTCGGACCACCAGCGCGCTCAGGTGCGTGTGTGCGCGAGAGAGAGAGCGCCGGGTCAAATTGTTTTGTAATTTCATTTAGAGGAGGGTGTTGTATATAAGATGCTATATATCTCTGACGTTTCTTTGTTTTCTTCTTCTTCTTCTTTTTTCTCTTTTCCATTTCTGCATTCCAGACGCTGCAGTTGCATTCAGTAAGGTTTCAGGAATGTTGTTTGGTAACCTTGCTTGCAAATTTGTGTTGATGTGTTGTCTGGAGTCATGCAAAGAATGGCCTATTACTGCCTCCGCTTGAAATGTCAGTGCTGTCAGTAACATGAATAACAACGACAATAATAATGATATTGAAAAAAATAATAATGATTATAGTGATAATAATATAGATAATGATAATGGTGATGATGATAATATAGATAATGATAATGATGATAATACTATAGATAATGATAATAGTGATGATAATGATATTAATAACAAGAATACCGATAAAAAGAGACAATAATGATAACACCAATACCAATAATAATTAAAATCAACAATAATAACACCAAACATCACCAATGACAATAACAACGACGCTATAAAACCCCATCGACGATAATCAAAGGTAACAAATTACAAAAGCCGCTCTTAACACTATCTCCCCAGGTAAGACAACGCCTCGACCTGTCCCCCTTATAACGACCACCTCGAGACACCGGACTCCTTCGCCGAAATGATAGGAAAGTGGCGCGTCTACAGCAGGAGGGTAATGTCCCTTGATTACGATCTCCATTTCCTGCCATAAGAAACGTAAACTCGTAAAGATAATGTAATCGGAACGGCCATCTCGCGTCCCTAATGACAGGGGAAGCGGGGAATCGCCATTTCTTTGGAGCCACAGCCGCCCACAGCCGCCCGCGCCGCCACCCGCTAACAAGACAATTACTCCTGGGTGGTTTGGCTCGTTTGAAGGAGATGCGTCTCAGAGGAGAGAGATTGGGCCACGTAATTCGAGCCTCTTTGGGAGGTATGAATAGAGGCGGGTTTTGTCTAAAGGCCCCCCCCTTTTTTTTTTTTTTTTTTTTAGTTTCGTTCTCTCTTTCTCTCTTCCCTTTTTTGGGGTCCATTGGTCGGCGAATGAGGGAGAAGGAGAAGGGCCATGGGTGATGGGTTATTTATTCATGGGCGAGACACATTTAAATATGGGCGCTTCCTGGTGTTCTGTGTAGGTTTCGATGGGCACGTTTTGTCATGGGTGGGTAGTTGGGTAGTGTATGTGTGTGTCTTTGTGTGTGTACGTGTGGTGTGGTGTTTGTTTGTTTGTTTGTGTTTAAATGTGTGTGCTTCTTTGTGTTCTCTATTTTTGTGTTGTTTGTATTTCTTATAATTTTGTTTGTGTTGCTTATGTTTTATGTGTGTGCTTTTATGGTTTCGTTTTTTTTTTGTTTGTTTGTTTTCTGTTTTTTCTCTCTTCTCTCTCTCTCTCTCTCTCTCTCTCTTCTCTCTTCTCTCTCTCTCTCTCTCTCTCTCTCTCTCTCTCTCTCTCTCTCTCTCTCTCTCTCTCTCTCTCCTTCCTCCCTCCCTCCCTCCCTCTCTCTCTCTCTCTCCTTCTCTCTCTCTCTCTCTCTCTCTCTCCTCTCTCTCTCTCTCTCTCTTCTCTCTCTCTCTCTCTCTCTCTCTCTCCTCCCTCCCTCCCTCGCCTCCCATCTTTCCTTGATAATGATGGTCTTCTTCTCCCCATCAACTGCATACGTCCTTCGCGTTTTTTCTTCCTTTTTTCTCCCTGTCATACTTGTGTCCTCCCTTCCCCCTCCCCCTCCCCTCCCCTTATCTTTACCTTTACCCTTAACCCCTCCCTCCACCCCCAAGCTCACTTAACCCACCTACCTGCTTACCTTAAGAACACTCCCCTCCCTTCCTCCCCTCCCTCCCTCCTGCCTCCCTCCCTCTCCTTAACCTCCCCTCCCCTCCATCCCTCCCTCTCCCTACTCCTTACCCCCTCCCCTCCCTCCTCCTTACCCCTCCCCCCCATCCCTCTCTCTCCCTCCTCCTTAACCCTCCCTTTACCCCCATCCCCTCCCATCCACTCTCCATCCCTCCCTCTTCCTTCCTTCTCCCCTCCCTCTCCATACCCCCATCCCTCCCCTCTGCCTCTCCATCCACTCCCTCTCTTCCTCCTTACCTCCGCCTCCCTCTCCACTCCCGCCCACGCCTTCCCTCTCCATCCCCCATCCCTCCCTTCTCACTTCAACCTCTCCATCCCCCATCCCTGCCTCTCACTCCCCTCTCCACTCTCCCTCCTCCCCCTCCTTCCCTCCTCCCCTCCTTCCTTCGCCATCGCCAATGACGCACACATACGATACAAAACGAGGCGGTTCCACCGTGACGAACGAGGAAGCATGACGTGATAATGATATGATAAAGTGGGCATCACACGAGATAGGCGGGGGGTGAGGGGAGAGGGAGAGAGAAGAGGGAGGGGAGAGGTGGGGAAGGGGGAAGTCTGGAAAGGATTAAGGAGAGGGAAGGTGGAGGGAGAGGGGACTTGGAGGGGAATGGGGGGTCTCTTGGGAAAGCATAGGAGGAGGGATGGTGGAGGGGGAGAGAGGGGAGGGGGAGGGAAGGGGCCAGGAAAAGGGGAGTAGGAGGGGAGAATTAAGGTAAAGGGCCTGAGAGGGGAAGGAAAGTGAGGGGAGGGAAGTGAAGGGAAGGTGGAGGGAAGGGGGCTTAGAAGAGTAGGAGGAGGGAAGGTGGAGGGAAATGGAACGGAACCTGAGAAACGTAAATAGAGAGAGCATGGTGGAGGGAAAGGGGGAGGGATAGGAAGCGAAAAGCGGAAGCAAGAAGGCGGAGGGTGGAGGGCAAA
>NW_020871609.1:293447-295907 GCF_003789085.1 Penaeus vannamei | reverse complement strand
CTGCTTCTAACGCTACCTTCGCGCTTATCTGCACCAGCATCCGCATACAAGGCGGGTCGTCATAATTCATACCAACAGCTCCCGCCAATGGAACCAGATCGCACCGTCCAGGGCATTCCAGATTGGTCCCCTCCTCCGCGGTTCTCTTGGGAGGCAGGGGGCGTTTCTACGGCACGGAGGGGCGTCTTGGCTGTCCTCACGACCCGGAGATGCCACACCCGCAATTTCCCTCTGCGACCACGCACGGAATCGTTATCGGGTGGCCTGTATATTCTCGCACTTTACTTCCTGAGTGTTTATTTTACCTCATCATTCATTGGCACTCTCCTGTACTAGCTCCACCTTATTTCCAACCCTTTATTCATCCATCTCATTAATCATCAGCCTAACTCTCCAGCATCTATTATGAGCTATCTAATCTGTTTATCACATATGTACATATTGCTGCTGCCGTTGTATATTATTAGTTAATTATCATTAATCATTGGTTCTTCACTTATTAATGGATCGATTGATCTTTATCATTCGATTGTTATGGGGTTTGGGTTTTTAGATTAGATTATTATTTTATTTATTCGTTATTGATTACGTTATCATTAGTTATCATTATTTACCATGCAATGTATTATTATTATATCCTTATTATCTATATGTATTATCATTATTGATCTTAATTACCATTATATCTTATTATCATCATATATTATTGATCATTATTATTATTATCGAATTATTTAGATTTTGAGGATCGTACTATACTTGAATACTCGCATACTAGGAATACCCCAATTACAGCAACCAATAGGAAAACGAGACCAAAATCTGCCTGAGGTACGGTAATGACCACAAAAAAAAAAAAAAAAGAGAGAGAGAGAGAGAGAGAGACAAAAAAAAAAAAAAAAAAAAAAAAAAAAAACGGTATCCGTACAAAAAAAAAAAAAAAAAAAAAAAGCCGATGGTTCACTCAAGCGGTGCCTTCATTTTTTTTTTTTTTTTTTTTTAAGAAGCATCGCTAGAGGCACAACAGGTAGATTTCAAGACGATTTTTTTTTTTCTTTTTTTTTTTTTTTTTACCAAAATCTAAAATTACCTGTGGTATTTCCTAGGTTTCAGGCTAAGAATGTACTGTGTGTGTGTATGTATGTATATATATATATATATATAATATATATATATATATAATATTATATATATATATATATATATATATATATATATATATATATATATATATATGCGTACATATACATTATATGTATATATATATATACATTATATTATGTATATATACACATACGTACCTGTATATAATATATATATGTGCACACACACACACACACATCACACACACACACACAACACACACACACACACACACAACAACACACACACACATATATATATATATATATATATATATATATATATATATATGTATATGCAAATATATATAAATACATATATGTATATATACATACGTACATATATATATATATATATACATATAATATATAATATATATATATATATATATATATATTTATATATATATATGTATACTATATATATACTTATATATATACACATATATATGAATGCATATATATACATATATATATATACGTATATATATATATATATATATATATATATATATATATATATATATATATATATATATATATATATATATATTATGTATGTGTGTGTGTGTGTGTGTGTGTGTGTGTGTGTGTGTGTGTGTGTGTGTGTGTGTGTATGTATGTATGTATGTGTGTGTGTGTGTGTGTGTGTGTGTGTGTGTGTATGTATATTAGCTAGATAGATATGTATATAAATGTATTGTGTATTGTTAATATTATACATTTTTATATACATATACAATTATATATATATATATATATATTTATATATATATATATATATATATATATATACAATATATATATATATTATATATATATATATATATATGTTATTATTTTTTTAAAATAACTTTTCGAATAGTTAAGGAAGCATGGGAGTCTGAAAACCAAATTTTCGAAATGTCAAACTGTGGTCTATATATTGATATGTATATGTGTGTGCATGTGTGTGTGTGTGAGCGTGTGAGTGTGTGTGATACATACACACACACACACATACACACTGTATATATATCTATATACATGTATATATGTATATATGTATGTATGTATATATGTAATAATGGTATCAGTAACAATAACAATAATGGTGATAATGATAATGATGATAACAATAATAATAATGATAATAAAAGTAATCGAAATAGAGATAATGATAATAACTATAACATTAATGATAATCATAACAATATTGATAATGATGATGATAAATAATAATAAAAATAATATTGATAATAATATAAAAAACAATCAGCTGATAAGAGCTAAGAAATAAAAAATGTAGATGAATGAAAATGCAAGAAGACGAAAGAAG
>NW_020871609.1:280947-285947 GCF_003789085.1 Penaeus vannamei | reverse complement strand
CTTAATCAACCCGAGATGACCGTAATTGCAGACGAGATGAGCGAACAAAAAAGAAGAAAAGAGAAAACAATAAAAAAAGAATGCTAGAAAAAAAAAAGAAAACAAATTTGCCACACATAAATCGAGAACTCTTTTGTAGGTCACTGACTTTCTCCATAACGCTTGAGTACCGTTTTCATTAATCTAATTTCCTATATTTATCATTTTTCCTCATTCTTTCTTTCTTCTTCTCTTCTATTTCCTCCGTGCATGACGCGAAGAGGCTGAGACGCCCACTGGCTTGCGGATCTCTCGTGCATGACTCATAGGTCTCAAAATAAAGGTTATCTTCACCGGGAAACCGAAACGACATTCCTTTCCCTTGCAGTCAATCTAACTTCGGTTTGGCCAAACATGGAATATATACAGAATATATGGAATACGGAATATATAAGGAAGAGAGAGAAAGAGAAAGGAGGGAAAGACAGAGCGAAGAGAGGGAAGGGAGAGAGAGAAGGAAAGGTTCTCAAAATAAAGGTTATCTTCACCGGGAAAGCGAAGCGACATTCCTTTCCCTTGCAGTCAATCTTTCTTCGGTTTGGCCAAAACATGGAATATATACAGAATAAAATGGAATATATAAAAAGAGAATAAAGAGAAGGAGGGAAAGAGAGAGCGAAGAGAAGGGAAAAGAGAGAGAGAAGGAAAGGTTCTCAAAATAAAGGTTATCTTCACCGGGAAAGCGAAGCGACATTCCTTTCCCTTGCAGTCAATCTTTCTTCGGTTTGGCCAAACATGGAATATATTCAGAGAGGAATGGGGTAAGGAAGAGAGAGAAAGAGAAGGAGGGAAAGACAGAGCGAAGAGAGGGAAAAGAGAGAGAGAGGAAAGGTTCTCATATAAAGCACCGGGAAAGCGAAGCTTCATTCCTTTCCCTTGCAGTCAATCTAACTTCGGTTTGGCCAAACATGGAATATATACAGAATATATGGAATACTGAATATATAAGGAAGAGAGAGAAAGAGAAGGAGGGAAAGAGAGAGCGAAGAGAGGGAAAAGAGAGAGAGAAGGAAAGGTTCTCAAAATAAAGGTTATCTTCACCGGGAAACGAAACGACATTCCTTTCCCTTGCAGTCAATCTTTCTTCGGTTTGGCCAAACATGGAATATATACAGAGAAGGAAGGAAGAAAAGGAAAGAGAGAGAAAAGAGAAGGAAAGAGAGAAGAGAAAGGAGAAGGGAGAGAGGAAGGAAAAGCTTCTCGAAATAAATTATCTTCACCGGGAGTCAATCTAACTTCGGTTTGGCCAAACATGGAATATATTCAGAGAGGAAGGGGGAAAGGGAGAGAGAGAGAAGAAAGGAGGGAAAGAGAGAGCGAAGAGGGAAGGGAGAGAGAGAGGGAAAGCTTCTCAAAATAAAGGGTCAATCTAACTTCGGTTGGCCAAACATGAATATATAGAGAGGAATGGGGTAAGGAAGAGAGAGAGAGAGAAAAAAAGAGAGGAGATGGAAAGGGAGAGCGAAGAGAGGGTTGGAAGGCTGAAGAGAAAGAGAGAGAGGGAAAGGTTCTCGAAATAAAGGTTATCTTCACCGGGAGTCAATCTTTCTTCGGTTTGGCCAAACATGGAATATATTCAGAGAGGAAGGGGGTAAGGAAGAGAGAGAGAAAAAAAAAGAGGAGGAAAGAGAGAGCGAAGAGAGGGATGGAGAGGCGGGAAGAGAAGAGAGAGAGAGAGAGGAAAGGTTCTCGAAATAAAGGTTATCTTCACCGAAGTCAATCTTTCTTCGGTTGGCCAAACATAGAAATATGTTCAGAGAGGAAGGGGGGAAAGGGAGAGAGAGAGAGAGAGAGAGAGAGAAGAGAGAGAAGAGAGAAAAAGAGAGAAGGATGGAGGAGAGAGCGAAGAGAGGGTTGGAGAGGCGGGAAGAGAGAGAGAGAGAGAGAGGGAAGGGTTCCCGAAATAAAAGTTATCTTCACCGGGAGTCAATCTTACTTCGGTTTGGTAAACATGGATATATACCAGCGAGGAGAGAGAAACTGGTAAGGAAGAGAGAGAGAGAGAAAGAAAATAAGGAAAAGAGAGAGCGATGGAGATGGAGGGAAAGAGAGAGAGGGAAAGGTTCTCGAAATAGAGGTTATCTTCACCGGCAAAACGTAGCAACATTCCTTTCCATTGGTGTCAGTCTTACTTCGGTTTGGCAAGCATGGATATATAAAGAGAGAAGGAGAGAGAAAGGGGATAGAGAGAGAGAGAGAGAGAGAGAGAGAGAGAGAGAGAGAGAGAGAGAGAGAGAGAGAGAGAGAAGAGAGAGAGAGAGAGAGAGAGAGAGAGAGAGAGATAGACAGATAGAGAGAGAGAGAGAAGAGAGAGAGAGAGAGAGAGAGAGAGAGAGAAGAGAGAGAAGAGAGAAAGAGCAAGAAAGACGTTTATTGCACAAAAGCATACATCACACCCCTAATGGAAAGTGAGAAAGGAGGGAAACAGAAAGAGAGAGACTGTAGGGAAAGAGAAAAAAGAGAGAGCGGAAGAGCAGAGAAAGACAAAGAGAGGGGGGGAGGCGACGGAATAGATACAGGATGAGGGAGGGAGACAAAACAGGCAGAAACAATGACAGATGAGATATGACAGGAATAGCAATAAATGAATATAAAAAAATAAAAATAAAGATAAACAGGTCATCAGTAGCATAAAATTAGTCATTAGCGAAGGAAACAGTGAGACGAAGGCGTGAAGGAATTACAGCGACGAAGGGGAATAAGAGAGAGTTAAAAAGGAAAGCATGAGAGAAAGAGAGTTCCAGAGACAGAACCCGTTTACCTATCCCCTCCCTCCCCCCCCCCCCCCTCCCCACCCCCATTCCATCCCTCTCCTCTCCCACCCTACCTTTTGACATCATCCTTCCCCCCTCCTCCCTCCCCTCTCCTACCTCCTTGACCCTTTCTCCTCCCCCTCCTCCCTCCTCCCCTTCCCCTCCCTCCTCTCCCCTCGCCCTCCCTCCCTCACCCCCCCCCCCGTCCCGTCCCCCAACTTTCCTTCCCCACCCTAGTCCTTGACCCCCCCCCCCCTCCCTCTTCCCTCCCAACTCGCGATTCTTGACCTCAACCCCCACCCCTTTTGAGGTCAAAGAGAGGGAAAGATTATTCCCGCTTTCTCCATCTGCTTGGCAGGTCAGCAGAGGTCGTTGCAAAAAAAAAAAAAAAAAAAAAAAATTCTGGATTTTTTTTTTTTTAGAGATATCTTCGTAATGATGGTAGCCAAGCCTCAGGAATTCCTTCGTTAATGGAAGATTTTCTTCTTTCGGAAAAAAAAAAAAAAAAAAAAACGGTAAAAACATAATTAGACAAAAAGAAACAAACAAAAAAGCATTGAAATAAAAAAATATATATATATAAAAAAAAGAAGTCAACATAAACATAAAACAAACACACAATAACAATAAGATGAAAAACAAAAAACAAAAACAAAACAAAACAAAACAAAAAAACAAAACCAAAAAAATTGCAAACCCATACCACGAAGAATTGCACATGAATGAAGCCACGTGTGAAATGGCGAGAGAAACCCCGTGCATACTGAAAGACGAGCCGGAGAATCTAGTTGCCATGTTCGCTGTTCATGTTCATGCTGTCGTATGATACAGTTGCATGGCGTGTATTGCAGCGCAGCATTCTGTCCTGGATGGTTCGCCTTCACGTTCTCAAATGGTGATTTTGTTAGTATTATTTTGGTATCATTGCTTGTGATTTTGTTTGTATTATTTTGGTATCATTGCTTGTGATTTTGACTTGTTTTTCTCTCTCTCTCCTTTTTTTTCTTTCTTTGTCTTATTCTCTGTCTACGTATTTATATTTTCTCTCTCTTTTTTTTTCTTTCTCTCTCTCTCTCTCTTCTCTCTCTTTCTTTTTTTTCTCTCTCTCTTCTTTTTTTTCTCTCTCTCTATTCACTCTCTTTCTCTCTCTGTCTCTTCTCTATCCTATCTATCCTGTTTATATTCTCTCTTTCTCTTTTTCTTTCTTTCTCTCTCTCTCTCTCTCTCTCTCTCTCTCTCTCTCTCTCTCTCTCTCTCTCTCTCTCTCTCTCTCTCTCTATCTCTCTACTCTCTCTCTATTCTCTATCTCACACTCCCTTTCCCTCTCTATCTATCTACCTATCACTTCCACAACACACACACTCCTACGCCCACCTTTCCACACGACGCCCATGACTAACATCTCACCGCCCACGCCAAGCCCTCCGGCCCGCCCGCGCCCACACCGCTGCCCTTTGTTCTCTCCCCGGGTTGTCTGCCTGCCTTGGTCCCCGGGGCGCGGCCAGGGGCGCCGCAAATCTCGTTTTTATCTGAGTTTCCCCTGCGCAGAAGAGGGGGCTCCTCTCTCTGTTGGGATCTGTCTTTGTGGTTGTGTCTGTTTTGCTTGTTTTTTTTCTTAGTTTCTTGTTTTCTTTTTTTTTTTCTGTCTTCTTTTCTTTCTCTTTTCTTCTGTCTCTCTCTGTCTCTCTCTCTTTTTTGCCTTCCCGTTTCTCACTCTTCTCTCTGCTTTCGCCTGTCTCGCTCTCTCTCTTTTAAACATCCCCCCCTCTCTCTCTCTCTCTCTTTTGCCTCCCCGCCCCTCTCTCTCTCTCTCTCTCTCTCTCTCTCTCTCTCTCTCTCTCTTCTCTCTCTCTCTCTCTCTCTCTCTCTCTCTCTCTCTCTCTCTCTCACTCACTCACTCACTCTCACAACTCTCCTCTCTCTCTCTCTCTCTCTCTCTCTCTCTCTCTCTCTCTCTCTCTCTCTCTCTCTCTCTCTCTCTCTCTCTCTCTCTCTCTCCTCTCTATCTATTTCCCTTGAAATCTCTGACTTTCTCGAGTCCGGAGAATGACCTCCTTTAACCTCTCCCTCCCCCTTCCGTCCCCCCCCCCCCCCCCCTCTGCTCAAGGGCTCAAAAGCTCACGTCCCTCAAGGTCGAAGTCGAGGAGAGGTGGAGGTCGAGGGGGAGGTCGAGGGGACCTCCGAGGATGTACTCATTACGAGGTATTT
>NW_020871609.1:270947-273447 GCF_003789085.1 Penaeus vannamei | reverse complement strand
GGAAACTGACCACAATCAGTGTTGCCTTTGATATTTCCACAAAACCGCGCTAAGCCTCCCCCCCCCCAAAAAAGCTAGATCATAAATATATATATTATGTAAATATATATATATATATATATATATATATATATAGTATATATATATATATATATATATTATATAGTGGAGAGAGAGAGAGAGACAGAGAGAGAAGAAGAGAGAGAGAGTAAGAAGGAGAGAGAGAGAGATAGATAGATAGATAGATAGATAGATAGATAGAGAGAGAGAGAAGAGAGGAGAGAGAGAAGAGAGAGAGACAGAGAGAGACAGAGACAGAGACAGAGGACAGAGACAGAGACAGAGACAGAGAGAGAAGAGAAGAGAAAGAGAGAAGAGAGTAGATAGAGAGATAGAGAGATAGATAGACAGAACAGAGACAGAGATAGAGAGAGAGGAAGAAAACATCGCTAATATAACAAAACCGACTGTAATTAGAACCTCCTTGAACGAGACGCAGAGACGCAGAGTGCACCGGTTTCTCAGTCAGGAAACGAGGCAACACCAAGCGTACGTGTTAAACAAGGTGCTCCCCCTGTTTCATAAGGAACCCGTACTTATCGCTTGAAAATATTTGACGTCGCGGGTCCTTATCTTGTCCAGGAGTAAGACGTTCATTTCAATTTATGAATGGTATGAATGATAAATAATAGGGGAAGAAATGGTGATGGTAGTGGTGGGGTGAAATGATGATGGTGGTTAGAAGGATGGTGATGAAGCGAGGGGATATGGAATAACAGTGATAAGGGAAATGGTGATAGTAAAAAGCGAGACAGAAGACTAAGATAAAAAAATATATTATATATATGAGTGATGAGGGAAAAAATAACATCTAAAAGAAAGAAGAAGGGAATAAGCAAATTAACGAATGATCTAACAATGATGATAATTCATCGTTAGAACTAATATTGGTGATAGTGATAGTTCAAATGTTAACAATAGTAAAGGATGATAACTAATAACAGTAGACGGGTAATAATGAAAGCCAATACTAATAATTGATAATGAAAATAATGATAACAATGATAAGATGATATGATTATGATAAAAAATTTGTAATAGCAATTATAAATATACGACGAAATTGATATACTAACGAATGATAATACATACTATACTAATATTAATGCTAATTTAATGATAATAATAGTATCAATGATAATAATATTACGTAATAGTGATAATAACAGTAATAATCATAATGTTAACAACAACAATAATGATAAAAATGATAATGCAGACACATGGCGAACCAGGAAAAAATGTACAATAAGACCAGTTAAACACCTTATTAACGCTTCTAAGTTTATTAGACTTTATTGCTGAACATGTCAGCAACATATATTTAACCTTTTTGAAATTACACACACACACACACACACACACACACACACACACACACACACACACACACACACACACGTATAAATGATATCTGGCAACCTCTGGCATCTATATAAATATGGTTTAACATATTTTTCTTACAGACTTGAAATAGATGATGATTCAATAAAGCAATCTTAATTTCTGTTATTTACAATCGTGTCGGTATATATATACAACATATATGAAGCGTGGGGTATATTGCATTTATGCTGAATGCTGTTCTAACCAGATATAGTCAGTTATAAGTACTAGTTTCAAGTTCTGCAAATTTTATGCTTACCTGTCTCGTGTAGGCGATTCATCATTATTATTACTGATGATAATGATAAGAATGATAATAAGGATAACCATAACAATGATTATAATAGTAAGATAATCATAATGAAGATAATAATAACTAGAAATCCCTCAAGGCAAGATGGTCAGTGATGCATTAAAATTATTTACACTTGAAGAATTACATCAAAATCACCTCTTTCTCAGGTAATGATAGTAATAATAATTACCCCTGTATATAGGGTTAACTGATGCAGTCACTAAATAAGTCCTGGATCCGGATTACCGCTAAGATTTAATGGCATCTAAGTTAGACTAAGACACAACTTCTGGTCAAAGTTTCATAAAATCTATTTATAACTTTTTGTGTTAGCCTGTTAACCAACGAACTAACAAACAAACCAACTAACCAAACCTTTTTTGGCGAAATGATAATGATAATAACAATGATGATAATGACAATAATGATGTATAATATAATAATAATGATAATGATAATTAATAATAATGATATGAATGATAATAATAATGATGAATAATAATAATGATAATGATAATGATAATGATAATAATAATAGTGATAATATAATATTTAATGATAATGATAATAATATAATGATAATGATGATAATAATAATGATAATGATATAATGAATGATATAATAATAATGGATAATTGATAATAATAATAGATAAATGACTATAATGATGATAATAACATAATGATATGATATAATAATGATAATGATGATATAATAATGATGATGATGATAATGATAATATAATGATAATGATAATA
>NW_020871609.1:255947-258447 GCF_003789085.1 Penaeus vannamei | reverse complement strand
CGATAATGACAATGACCTTGATAAGACAAAGATATCACTATTAATAATAACAAAACGAAATTTCATATCACAACATACAGTATAATAACCCACTGTATTTATTCTACAGAGAAAGCTAAAATGAGGTTCATCTACATCCACATTATTGTCATTCTACTGCTGCCAATGGTGATTATGGCAGCTGTCCATGGATATCCAGGTGAGAGAAGAAAAATTTAATCACTCTTTCACTCTTTAATTGAATTGAATCTAATTAATTTGATTTATTTATTCAATCTAATTTAATTGAATTATTTATTCAACTTAAGTTAATTGAATTATTTTTCTTTATTTAATTTAATTAATTTAATTTGATTTAATTTGTCTATTTAATCTAATTTGATTGATTTAATTTATTTCTTTAATTCAATTTTAATTAATTTATTTGATTTATTTATTCAATCTAAATTGAATTATTTTTCTTTATTTGATTTAATTAATTTGATTTGATTTAATTTGTCTATTTAATCTAATTTGATTGATTTAATTTATTTCTTTAATTCAATTTTAATTAATTCAATTTAATCTAATTAATCTAATCACTTGCACTCTTAATATTGGGTCTTGATTCCCGGCTATTATTATTAGTCTGGGGCAATTATATAATATATATATATATATATATATATATATATATATATATATATATATATATAATATATATATATATTTATATATTATTCTTTTGGAAATGAGAAATTTTGTTTGGCCTGTACTAATCTGCAAGTATAACAATTGTATTTCTTTCTGTATTAGATCATGCAATAGATTACCACACGATTATATTCACCATGTCTCAAATTACAGCAATATAATTAGTACCTTAAATCCACAATCAATCTCAGGGAACATATAATAACAATAAAATATATAATCCGATAAAATGAAAGTGAATAACTGAATACAACTCTATGCACGAATCAGCATTCCTCATTCATTCCTTTCTTTCCAGATCGAAGTAAGCACGAATCAGCATTCCTCATTCATTCCTCATGATCGACACGAAAGCATTCGATCGAAGTAAGCACGAATCAGCATTCCTCATTCATTCCTTTCTTTGCAGATCGAAGTAAAATCAGAAACCAACTTTTAGGAAACATTCCGTGTTACTTTTACGACTCACACTGTGCTACGCGAAGACTCTGTCACACTGGCAAGGATCACCGAGTCTGCAAAGGCTGTTATGTTGGTTCTATTTACATTGACGTGTCTCACTTCTGCAATGGAGAGGGCATGCTGTATGACACAGACAACAAGGAATGTATATCAGCATTGTACGGTAAGATGTTCAGTTTAGGTCTGTTTGGATATTACTTTCTTCTTTTATCTCTCTCTCTCTCTTCTCTCTCTCTCTCTCTCTATCCTCTCTATCCTCTTTCTCTCTCTCTATTTTCTTTCTATATGTGTTTCTGTGTGTATTCGTTTGTGTGTGAGTGTGTGTGTGTGTGTGTGTGTGTGTGTGTGTGTGTGTGTGGTGTGTGTGTTGTGTGTGTGTGTGTGTGTGTGTGTGCGGGCGTACGTGCGTGTGTTTATATGTGTAATTATTTCTTATATCGTTTTTGTTTATATATTCATATCTAGTTCAATTACCTCTCCTTTTTTGTACCTAACCCCTATTTACCTATCTGTTTTATATCACACACATTTTACCCACACTTACCCAACCCACCCACCGACCAACATAACCAGACTGAACTCACCCCCAACTTCCTCCCCCCTCTCCCCCCGCCACCTCCCACCACACAGCCACGCGAGCCTGCCCCACTATCCTCCCTGCCAGTGCGTGTGGCAGGCCAGTTCACCATCCAGTGTTCCAGCACCGTTACTCGTCCAAAACACGACTGGATCCTGGACCTGTACTGCACGGAGTATAACCTCTGTACCGCGGGCAACTTGTACCAGGTATGGCGTGGCGTCTTGTGCTTTGCGGTGCGTGGTCTGGGGAGAATGGGTGGTTGGGTGAGTGGAATTTTTTTTATATTGTTTAAGAGTGAAGTTCGGCGGATGTGGATTGAAGGTTGGAAGGAGGGATAAGGGAGGTGTTAGTGCTAAGATTTACTACTTCTTTTTTTTTTTCCTTTTTTCTTAATTGGTTGACTGTTTCTGGGCTCGGTGGAGTGTATATATAAGCGCTAGGCTATGTAAGTAAGCGATAGGATGAGAGAAAAGAGGGGGAGGAAGGGGGGGAGAGGGGGGGGGGAGAGGCGAGAAAGGGAGAGGGATACGAAGAGGGCAAAGAGGGGATGGAAGGATGGAAATGAGGGTCCGGATAGAAGAATAAAAATAGGAATATAGGAAGCAAGGGGAAAAAGGAAGGGAAGAAAACAAAAGAAGGAGAGGAAAGGAAGGAAGAAGGAAGAAGGACGAAAGGGAAGGACAAGGTGAGGGATAAGAGGTAGGGACGGGGACGATAAGAGAGGAAGGGCAGAGAGAAGGAGAGAGAGAGAGAGAGGGAAGAGGA
>NW_020871609.1:245617-248939 GCF_003789085.1 Penaeus vannamei | reverse complement strand
GGAAGAGGCGAGGATGATGAGAAGGAGAGAGAGAGAGAGAGATTGGAAGAGAGAGAGAGAGAAGAGGGGGGGGGGATTCATAAAAATTCCCATCTCGCTTTAAATCCCTACCAGTGCCACTCACTAACATCTAAGCCCCCCCCCCCCCCCCCTGAAGGCCAACACAAAAGCCCTACCATTCCTATACACCAATAAAAAAAATATAAAACATGCTTACCGTAATAATATGGAGTTTCCTAAGTCACAAAACACTCGGTATATCGCTTAATAACACAGGGTCCTCCTTCTTGAGGCCGTTCTTTCACGTGCGAAGCTAAAAGTTTGACTGACCAGACGATCCCTTTTCGAAATTCCAAAATCTTCCTACTGGTTGACAACCTCATTCGCTTCGGATCTTGGTCGTCTTTTTTTTTTCTCTCTCTTTTTGTGTTTTGTTTTGTTTTTTTGGGGAAAATTGAGGTTATCGAGGTGTATATTTTTGGGGATTTTAGTTGTGTTTTTTTTTTCTGGAAGATCTGGGAGGTTGTACCGTTTTATTGATGATTCATAAGGGTGAAAATATATAATTTACGAGACCCTGATCCGAGACAGTGGACATGCGAGTGCTTATTACGAGCGATTTCCTCAAAACGACGAATTGGCTCCTTTTTGCAAACATCGCTTTATTTCACCTCACCCCAAACACACGTGGAAATCGGAAACACACTGGCAGACACGAATTATAAATCGTACAATGGAAATATATATATTTATTGGAGCCTTTTGACAGGCATGATGATAAGAGGGTAATTGCCGAACAAGACACTTCACATTGGGAGGATTGACTTGGCAGTTTGGAGGAGGAGCCTGTGGACCATCTGGGGGTTCTCACGCACACGCCTGCACTAATTACGCTCACGCATACACAAATGAGAGTTTTACCTTACACATAATCACATACGCATACAGTTTATATGTACATGTATATACACACGCACACACACACTCACACACATATATACATGTATATATAAATATACAGTGTATATATACCTATAATATATATATATATATATATATAATATATTATATATATATAATATATATATGTGGTGTGTGTGTGTGTATATATATATATATATATTATATATATATATATATATATATATATATATATACATAAACATATTCTCGTATATATACATACATATATGTATATATTATCTGTGTGTATAAGTATATATATTATATCTATATCTATAATCTATATATATATATATATAATATATATATATATATATATATATATATATATATATATATATATATATATAATATATCATATATTATATTATGTACAAAATAAAGATACAGAGAGAGAGAAGAGAGAGAAGAGAGAGAGAGATATATAGTATATGTATATGTATATATATAATATATATATATATATATATATAATAATATAATAATATATATATATAGAGAGAGAGAGAGAGAGAGAGAGAGAGAGAGAGAGAGAGAGAGAGAGAGTTTCTAACTTGCCACTTATTAGTGCAAAAAATCCAATAAAGTCTTGATATCGCTGCATAGCTTTTTTTATTTTTTTATCTACCATCATCGTTAAATTTGTGGTATATGCGAGCAGCATCAATCAACACCATCATCTTAAAAGAAATATAATTTTCAATATCTCGAGTGGTTTTAATTCACATTTTGACTGTAATTCTCTTTGCTATTGGTTATTGTTTTTTTTCTTCTTTTCTTTTCTTTTTTTCTAAGGACGCTAAACATTATATGCATTAATGTTCCATAACATTTCAATATTTTCCCTTTAAAATCTATTAGTATATTAGATTTCATTAACGTCGAATAATTAAATTGTATCATTAATATTCGCACCAAGACTACTTTTTATATAATTAACGCATGTTGTATAACATATAACTCTTTTTCATTCCTATAAAAAAAGAAAAAAATCACTACATATGAGAATAAGATAAAATCAGATCTTTGAATATTCTACTGAACGTAATTACTTGAAATACTAAGCATACTTTACATATATAAAATTCGTGTATCTCATCTCCCTCTCTCTCTCTCTCTCCCTACTTCCTATTTAAAACATTATATAGAGCGATTTTGAGTTCTATATCCTCAAGGTGAATATTTTATTTATTTAATAGATGTCTAGTTATGCATCGGTAAATTTGGAAATGCAACCCCATACCTCTCTTTGGGTGAACATAATACTTTTCCAATAGCTTTCGTCGTTTGAACGAATCTAGCACCCACTTCCTGCGCATAACTACGATATATAAATACGCATAACTACGATATCGGTCTCGATAGCTGGGCAGGGTTGATAGGCCTACATATCAGGGAACTTCGAGAAATATCAGAATACTAGCATAGTTAATTGACACATTTCCGGGGGTAATTTTCTATATTACCTTCGCCTCTCCGATATCGACGATTTTGGTATCTTTGGATTCCTCTCACTCTGTACAATCCAAATATGTAGGTTTTATTGCGCGGAAACCCCCTGTTAGCGACAAACTTGGCTCCGATAGCAGGGGAGGGCATGGAAGGTTCCAGGGAAAATGCTGGGTTAAATGACACTAATAATATAACCCACAATGAAAATAACCATGGTTATTCACATCTTTCCATTGCGACCCCCCCTGGGGGGGCTGCCGCCCCCAACCCCCGCCGGGGAAACAAAACCTCCACCACGCATTCCCGGCAGGCTAGAGCGTTACACAGTTCGGTTAGGTTAGGTTAGGTATTACATTTACCTCGTAACATTCGCACTGAATCAGCATACTAACCTTGACATAGTCAGCATTGTATACAGAGACGATTATAGTATAATCAGGATGAACAAGGTATACCATGAACAAAAGAGCGGCGGTGGCCCGCCCTTTTCCGGGTTATATAGGCAGCTCTACACCCTTAAACACCCTTTCAGTGATGCTTCCGTCCCCTTAAACCTCCTTGCAGAGAAGCTGCCACCCCCCACCCCCTGCCCCCGCCTGGTCTGCAAATTCTCCACCTCGTATGTTCCAGCAGCAGAGAGCTCAGGGCCAGGAACAGTTTTAATCACATCTCACCTGAAGCATCAACTCCAGATAGGCCAGGCTGCGGGGCACTGGGACCGTCGGGGTATTCCAGGTCATCGGAGGGAATTGTGTTCGCTTACAGCAAAGTTGCGCTGATTTCTTAGTTTTGTATTTTTAATCCTTTTCCATGCTCCACAAAACCCACTGGTATCTGTCATTTGTGTAATGACACGATGTCTTACAGTGCGGGTATTGTACTTCCACTGGCAGTACACCGTGATCTG
>NW_020871609.1:235617-240617 GCF_003789085.1 Penaeus vannamei | reverse complement strand
TTCTCACTTAGACGCGTTCGTATCCGACGTTGACCTTCTCAGGGACAGGGACTCGCAAAGCACCAACCAGTTTTCGTTCTCACTTCCCGTCTTTCTTTGCCATTCCTTTACGTCTTTCTCGCCTCCGTCCTTCCCGTTTTCACGATTTTCACCCTCAGATCCCCGTGAAAGATGACTTAGCATTATTTGAGCCAAAATGAATAGTTATTTTTACTTTGAACTCTTTGTGGCAACAGTTACACCAACAAAAAGCACTGACGAACATTGAAAGCATCATAATAGGCATGTATGTTTATATCAGTGTATAAAAGGGTTAAGAAAAACAAAGATAAAGTATAAGAAATCCATAAATCAAAGTAGATTTTCTCTCGGGTCTCCCTAATAAGCCTCTATTGATTAGACGAATGGGTGATTGAGTCGATGGCGTGACAGGTCGAAGACATGAAATAAGAAAGTAATGAGAATAAGAGCAAAAAACAGTGACTAGTTTGTTAATTTAAATTTCAGGTTCAAGTTATTTTTTAAGCCAATAAAAGTTCTTAAAATAAACGAAAAGGAGTTATTTATGACCGGACGTTATGTAAAGGGATAAATCTATTAATAAAATAAACCTTTAGAAGCCCATTCACTATTAAGACAGGAACAAGAATCAATAAAATAATCAATAAAAGGTGCGAACGAATTCAAGGCACAGGGAGGGGGTTGGAGGGGGGGGGGGGAGGGGGGCTCGTGAAACACAGTTGCAAGGCTCTATTCAACATATTTAGTTTTGCATCATGGTTCGGCAGCAGAATTGCGTGAGAATTGCGTGCGGTCGTGGTGTTTCTCGCGTGAGGGACCCGGACGCCCCCCTTCAAAGAGGAACCATTCTCGCGGCGTGGTTGAGCGAGAACCAGGTCTTTGTGAAGGCTTGATTCGGTTTATAAAAGCGTGTGCCTTGGGGAGGGTGGGTGGGGGGGGGGGGGGGCAAGCCAGACCTTGAGGGAGGCAAGTGAAGTTTTTTTTTTTTTTTTTTTTTTTTTTTTTTTTTTTTTTTTTGTGACCTGCCCAATTGACGCACCTGTATGGAGGGGGTCGAGAGGGGGTAGTTATGTGGAGGGTGGGGGGGGGGGTCGGTTTGAGCGAACGCTGAGATGAAACGAAAAATGATAGATGGCCAGAGATTAAAGTTCAATAATTGTTATCTTTAGAATTGATGATGAAGATAATACAGTGAATGATAATAATGAAAATGATAAAATGATGAAGGATAATAATGATAAAGTAATAATTATGATAATAATTATGATGATGGTGATGATATATAATAACGACAAAAGTATTATGGATAGAAATAAAATTGAAAATAAAATTATGTTGCCAAATGATGATAATAACAATTATATCACTATTAACAACAAAAATATGAAAGGAAAACGACACAACAAACAACAACAACGATTTTGATATTAATGGCAGTACAGGACTACGATGATAATTATAACAAAAAGTCATTAATGATCATCACTATAATTATCAGAATAATAACAAATATAAAGATAATGATAATAGAAATTATAATATAGATAGTATTAGTAGCAGTAAGGATGGCAATAAGATAAATTATAATAAATTATAATTATTAGTATTATTAGTAATATTGTTATTACTAAAAGTACTTTTATTATAATCATTATCATCATTATTTAAGGATTTTTTCATTATAATGATTGCACTAAACATGGCAATCATGATATAACACTAATCAAAATGGTGATAATTTTGATAATTTCAACGAAAATGATTTGCATAATAAAGTGGTATTAAGATTAATAACAGTAATAATAAAAGTAATAAGATAATAATTATAGGAATCATAACAGTATTGAATTTAATAATGATAATAAGACTAGTTAATATAATGACAATGATAATAAAAAGTAGTCATAGTAATGATAATAACAATACCAATAAAAATCATAATAAAGAATTAATCATGATGATCATTATAATAGTAATAATGATAATAATGATGCTCTTTACTATAATGATAATGATTATGATAACAATAATCATAATGATAATAAAGATGATAATGAAATTGATAATGATATTGATCATGAAAATGACTGTTGATATTAATTATGATAATAATAATGAAAAAAATAATAATAATGATATCCTTGTTGTTAGCAATACTGATGATAATCATGATAATGATATTAGTAATGATAGTTTTAGTCATGATAATGATTAAGATGAAAGTAAGGATAATAATGATGATGATGACGATAATGATACTGAAAATGATAAATATACTAATAATGATAATATTAATGATGATAACAACAATGTCACAAATAATATTGATGATGACAATAGTAATAAACCTAAAAGGAATTATTATCATAATAATCACTATTATTGTTGATTATTGTTGTCATTATCATTATCATTATCATTTTCATTACTGTCGTTCTTATTGTTATTATTATATAATTATCATTATTACTATTACTCTTGTTATTTTGTTCTTTTTATCAATATTGATACTAGTTAAATTATAATGATAATTATTGTCATTATCATTATTATTATTATCATTATCATATCATCATTAGCATTATTGTTACTATTGTTATAACACTCATTATTAATCATAGTATTATCTTATGTATTTGTTGTTCTTGTTGTCATTGCTATCATTATTATTACCATTATTATTACTATTATGATTATGATAATTATTATTGTTATTATTACTATTATTATTATTATTATTATTATTATTATTATTATTATTATTATTATTATTATTATTATTATTATTATTATTATAATTGTTATTATTATTATTATTATTATTATTACTATTGTTATTATTATCATTATCATCATTATCATCATCATGCAAATTGTATTATGATTGGTTTATCATTATTTTTATTACTAGCACTGCTGTTGTTATAAGTTTTATCATTACTGTTGTTTTTTCATCCCTTTTGTTGTTATTATTGTTGTTACTATTATCATTATTATCATTATTAAAATTAGCAGTAGCAGTAGTAATATTAGTATTAGTAATAGTATTACCATCATCACCAATACTATTATTACTAGTACTGTTATTATTATCACTGTCGATATCGTTATTATTATCAGCGATAGTCTGTTCATATTCTTATCATAATTATCATGATTGTGGTTGTTGATATCTATCGATTTTGTTGATGTTATTGTATTATTATCATTATTATTATTATTATTAAAATCATTACCATTATTATTTTTGTTATCATTATTATTGCTACTGTTGTTATCATTACTATCATTATTGTTACTATAATATATAGTAACAATAATGATAGTAATGATAACAACAGTAGCAATAATAATGATAACAAATTATTAATTTTATTTCTATTATTTTCATCAATATCACTATCATTGTTATTATTATCTTTATTGTTTTTATTGTATCGTTATTGTTATTATTAGAGTTGTTATTGTTATTAGCTGTTATTATTATTATCGTTATTGCAATTATTATTATTATCATCAATATTATTATTGATAGTATCATCATTAAGCATTATTATTATTACATCATCATTATTATACCATTATCATTATATTTTTATTATCACTTTTTATTACCGTTATAATTATCATTGTTTTTATCTTCATTATTTTATCATTATCATTGTTGTTATCATTATCACAATTATTATCTTAATTATCATCAATATGATCAATATTGTTATAAACATTTTATCATTACCATTATTATCATTATTTTTATTACTACAATCACTATTATCTTAATTGTCATTGTTATCATTATCATCATTACTTTCATTATCATTATTATCATTCTCAAATTTATTACAATCATTATCACTATTGTTATTTCGATTATGGTTATCATTTTCATGATTATCATTATTATTATTATCATCATTATTATCATTATTGCTGTTGTTATCATTACTTTCACTATTATCATTGCATTATTGTTATTGTTATTATTTACTTATTATTTATTATCATTATTATATTTATATTATCATTATCCCTTTGTCATTACTATTATTATTACCATATTATCATCGTCCTATCATCATTACTATTATCCTTATCATTATCAATATGATGATTATGATAATGATAGTAATTTTTATAAAGATGGTAACGATAATGATATTGATGATAATAATTATCACAGCGATAAGAACACTGTGAATAATTATGTCAATAATAATGGTACTAGTGACAGAGATATTGATAATGATAAAGATACGAATGAGAATGAAAATAAGAATAGAAATAAATAAAGAGTAAATATATGAATATGAATAACAATGATGAGGATAAGGATAATGATAATGATAATAATGATGACAATGGTTATTACATTAAAAAAACGGTAATATATCAAAGATGATAAGTGATATTATTCTTCTTCCTTTCTCCTGCCTCCTTCTTCCAACTCTCCTCTTGTTTCCACGCACCACGCTCGCCTCCTTCCCTCTCCCTCGCCTCCTCACTCTCCCTCGCCTCCTTCCTCTCCCCTCGCCTCCTCACTCGCCTCAACTCTTCCCCCTCTCCCTCGCCTCCTCCCTCTCCCCTCGCCTCCTTCCTCTCCCTCGCCTCCTTCCCTCTCCCTCGCCTCTCCTCTCTTCCTCTCCCCTCGCTCCTTCCCTCTCCTCGCTCTTCCTCTCCCTCGCCTCCTTTCTTCCTCGCCTCCTCACTCCCCTCTCGCCTCCTTCCCTCTCCCTCGCCTCTTCCCTTCCTCGCCTCCTTCCCTCTCCCTCGCCTCCTTCCCTCTCCTCGCCTCCTTCCTCTCCCCTCGCCTCCTTCCCTCTCCCTCGCTCCTTCCCTCTCCCTCGCCTCTTCCCCTCTCTCGCCTCCTCCCTCTCCTCCTTCCCCCTCGCCTCCTCTCCTTCGCCTCCTCTGCCTCCTTCCCTCTCCTCGCCTCCTCCTTCCCCTCGCCTCCTTCCCTCTCCCCTCGCCTCCTTCCC
>NW_020871609.1:200617-203117 GCF_003789085.1 Penaeus vannamei | reverse complement strand
TTCCCAGCCCTCCTTCCCAGCCCTCCTGTTCCCAGCCCTCCTTCCCAGCCCTCCTCCTCCTTCCCACCCTCGCAGCCCCTCCTTCCCAGCCCTCCTTCCCAGCCCTCCTCCCCAGCCCCTCCTCTCCAGCTCCTTCCAGCCCTCCTTCCCAGCCCTCCTTCCCAGCCCTCCTCCCGCCCTCCTTCCCCAGCCTCTCCAGCCCTCCTTTCCCATCCCAGCCCTCCTCCAGCCCCAGCCCTCCTCTCCAGCCCTCCTTCCCCCCCTCCTCTCCTTCCCAGCCTCCTCCTTCCCAGCCTTCCTCCTTTCCAGCCTTCCTCCCCGCCATCCAGCCCTCCTCCCGCCTCTCTCCAGTCCTCCTTCAGCCATCCTCATCCAGCCCTTCCTTCCCAGCCTTCGCCACTCCTTCCCAACCCTCCTTTCCACCTTCCTCCCCGCCACTCCTCCTCCCCCTCCTCCTACCGGGTTCCTGCCGCTCTAAACAAAAGCTCCGGTTCATCCTTCACGTCATGCGATACGTCAGCATTGCTAACAATCATCATCACTTCCATGTAAAATGACACTAACAGAGTATTTTTGTAAAAATTATTCAGTAAACTACAATATATAAGTATATGTTTGTGTGTGTTTGTCAGAGTGTAAGGATCAGTTATGTAAAATATTCACGTACGTATGTGTATATATATGTATATAATATATATATATATATATATATATATATATATATATTATATATTATATATATATATATATATATTATATATTATTATATATTATTTATTTATATCTATTTATTTTATTTACTATTTATTATATACATTTACATATATATATATATATATTATATATTATATATATATATGTATATATATATATATATATATATATATATATTATATATATATGTGTGTGTGTGTGTGTGTGTGTGTGTGTGTGTGTGTGTGTGTGTGTGTGTGTGTGTGTGTGTGTGTGTGTGTGTGTGTGTGTGTGTGTGTACATTACATACATACATACATATATATATATATATATATATATATATATATATTATATATAATATATATATATATATGTATATATATATATGTATATATATATATGTATGTGTGTGTGTGTGTGTGTGTGTGTGTGTGTGTGTGTGTGTGTGTGTGGTGTGTGTGTGTGTGTATGTGTGTGTGTGTGTGTGTGTGTGCGTGTGTGCGTATATATATGTATCTGTATATATATATATATATATATATATATATATATATATATATATACATATATATATATATATATATATACAATATATATATATATATATATATATATATACGTGTGTGTGTGTGTGTGTGTGTGTGTGTTGTGTGTGTGGTGTGTGTGTGTGTGTGTGTGTGTGTGCGCGTGCGCGTGCGCGCGCGTGTGGTGTGTAAGAATCTGAGCCCTATTTAGGTAAAATCTAACGATGCATATATTCCAAAAACTATTTAAATGTACTAAACATCATTTGTATATATCCATTACATGAAGCATTATGTAGTCTTAAGGCTAGAGTAGCGCGCCACTGTCGCCTGTGTGCCCCGCCATCCACTCTCACACCACCGCACGTGACTATGTCCAACACTTCCTCAATAAAATGCTGTAAAGTATCGTGTTTCTTTTAACCTTTGGCTTCTCGTCATCTAGGTCATAACAATAAAATGCTGCTGAAGTATCGCGTGTCTCTCACCTTTGGGGCTCTCACGATCTAGGTTCACAATTATCGTATGCTGAGCACGATGAATACAGCAAGCAGAGTTCTCAGTCTATAAGATACGGAGAGACAGCGCTCAGGAGAGTCAGCCTACAGCAAGGGAAGCAACGGGAAAAGTGAGACTACTTCACGGTGATTTTTTTTTCACTTTTTTATTGGTCTTTACTACCCTTTTCTGCCATTTACTGTTGAGAAAAATGTAAATACATCTAATTATTAAACAACATATTTACATCCGCAAACGTTTCGAGTCCTGGAAAACTCGCCAAGCTATTGGCCCCGGTCCTATGGGGCTTGGGCTATTGGGGGTCCTATGGGGGACCTATGGGGCTATGGGGTCCTATGGAGTCCCGGATGGGGCTTGGGTCTATGGAGTCCTATGGGGCTTTGGGTCCCTATGGCTGGGTCCTATGGGGCTTGGGTCCTATGGGGACCTATGGGGCCTGGGTTCCTATGGGAGTCCTACTGGGCCTTGGGTCCTATGGGGGTCCTTGGGTCCTATGGGGCTTGGCGGTCCTATGGGGGTCCTATGGGCGCTTGGGTACCTATTTGTCTATGGGGCCTGGGTCCTATGGGAGTCCTTCATGGTCGCTTGGGGGTCCTATGGGGTTCCTATGGGGGTCCTTGGGACTATGGGCCTCTGGTGTCCTCATGGAGTTCCTATGGGGGTCCTATGGTGAGACCCTATCGGTTGGCTTGTCGCTCCCTATGCGGCCTCTATGGGGCTCTGCGGTCCCTCTGGGGGAAGTCCCTATGGGGTTCTTGGGT
>NW_020871609.1:190617-195617 GCF_003789085.1 Penaeus vannamei | reverse complement strand
GGAACATATAGGTGGATCTGAGCATGACATGAGGCAAGAGTGCGTAAGGCAAGTGTCACCAAGATGCAAGCGGGCAAGAGCCATCTCCCAGCATCTGCTCTGATGAAAACGAGTTGACCAAGAGGGGATTGATGGTTTTACTATAAACAATTTATTGGTGACAAGACTTGACCAGAAAGATTGCCATTGGCATTGGGCATAAAGAAAGTCTTAAAGTGGTAATTTTCCCTGGCTGGAATACATGAAAACAAAGTTGGTGTGGTGTGGACATAGTGGGGGTAAGTATCTGCCTGTTCACTGCCTGGGATTCCAACATGGGTAGGCACCCAGCAAAATCTGACAGATTTATAGCACCTAGACAGGTAGAACAGCCAGTCCTGAATCTTAAAGACAAGGGGGGTTGGTTGAGTGCATAAACTTTTTGTGAGAGTGAGTTACGGGAGTCAGTAAAAATTGTGGAAGAGGAGTAAATGAGAGTAAATGTGTTTTAAGACCAAAAGGAGAGCATACAGTTCTATAGTAAGGACACTGGACTCAGGAGGGAGTAGTATTTGAATGTGCGAGTTGGAAAGACAACCACGAAACAAGCACAAGAGGTGTATTTGGAGCTATCAGTGTAAACATTGATACAGGGCTTGGGGGAAAAAAAAAACTTCCTGGGACCATACAAGAAAGATTGAAAATTTTCTGCACCACCACTATTTAGATGAGTGCAACACCGTCTAAAAAGTTGATTGCATTTTTTCTTTCAACATTAAGGCAAAGCAAGAGCACTACATGCTGCCTGAGATTTTATATACATTAAAGCTATTCAGAATTTTCCTTTGTTTTTTTTAAGGTGTCACTGGTTGAAGTTTTTTTTCTCTGTTTAGTAATTACTTTAATAAACTGCACATTCTAATTCTTTATTTTCTTTCTGAGAGTCAAAATATTTTCTGGGACCAATGGTCCTGTGGATACTGAAGGAATGAGTGGAAACATGATCAAGGAAATGGGTGAGCAGGAGATAAGGGGAATATCTGATTTTGGCGGATCAGGGAAAAAAGAGGAGCAAATGTGGGGGTAAGGCATAAGCCATGGAAGAATGAATGGACAGAATAGGGAAGAGGCTGGAGATGGGGAAAGCGGGAATGGGAA
Source organism: Penaeus vannamei (assembly GCF_003789085.1). Lineage (NCBI taxonomy): Eukaryota > Metazoa > Arthropoda > Malacostraca > Decapoda > Penaeidae > Penaeus > Penaeus vannamei. The sequence goes on along the minus strand of NW_020871609.1, from coordinate 194,480 downwards.
AGGAGAGTATCCCTGCGAACGGAGAAAGTAGGTAAATGTGGAGAAGCAAAGGTAGGATGCTGAGATCGAGCGAGGGATAGTTTGGTGAGGGAAAGTTGGTATAAGTGGGTATAGCATCATAGCATCGAAAGGAGTTCAAGGTGCCAAAGGCTAAGCACAGACCACAGTGGTAGACTGTATTGAGAAGAGCAAGAAGGGAGGTAGAGGCAGAAGAGAAGATATGGCATCTATAATCAAGAGTAGAGAGGATCAAGGTAACATGAAGAAGAAGGAGTGTTTTGCAGTCTGCATCTCAAAATATATGGGACAGTTTGTGACTTTCAGAGGCGGTGGCAAGCTTTTTCTTTAATGGAAACTGTTTGGTCTCGCCAGGACACTTTGGAGTCAGAAATAATGCCAAGGATCTTTCTAGAACAACAATATTGAAGCAGAGTGCACAATAAGAAGAATGGAGGTTAGGGGACCTACACGCACGAGAGAGGGAGAGGGGAGAGATGGAGAGGGAGAGGGAGAGAGGGAGGAGGAGAAGAGGGAGAGAGGAGAGAGAGAGAGAGAAGAGAAGGAACGAGCAGAGAGCGAGAGAGAGAGAGATGAGAGAGAAGAGAAAGGAGAGAGAGGTTATACAACGAAACGAGAGAGAGATGAGGAGAGAGACGAGATAATTCTTGACCTAGAGAGAGAGAGGTGAGGAGAAGAGAGGGAGAGCAGGAGAGGAAGCACGGAGAGCAGGGGAGAGATAAAGGAAGATGGCGAAGAGGATGAGGAGGAGAGGTGAGGAGGGAGGGAGAGAGAGAGGGACAACGGAGAGATGGGTTCATCAATTATGTTAGACAGATCAATGAAAGACATTAAAGTAAAGCATTACTCGACTATCTCAGAGATAACAGAGAACGATCGCAAGGCCACTCTGTCCAGAACTCTCATGCGTGTTACGCAACACACCTCTGTTATGCGAGCAACGGCAGGAACCTGTGGCGTTGAGGGCCGATTGCACGCTCCAATTGCGCAGTGATTCGACGAGAGAACGAGAGAGAGGAGAGAAGAGAGGAGAGGAGAGACGGAGAGAGGGAGAGAGAGGGAGGAAGCAGAGGGAGAGAGGATGAGGGACGAGAGAGAGACGAGGGAGAGAGAGGGAGAGGAGCAAGGAGAGGAGAGGATGGGAAGAGGGAGAGAGGGTGCTGACGAAAGAGAGAGAGAGAGAGCGAGATGAGAGACCGACCGACGAGAGAGACAAGGGACGAGAGAGATAACAGAGAGAGGAGGGACCGAGAGAAGGAAGAGGATCGGAGGGAGAGAGAGTGAAAGAACGGAGAGAGAGGAGCGGGGAGGGAGGTAAAGCAGAATGTAGGGGCAGGGTACAAGACACACGCAGGCGGGGATCGAGAGGAGAGGGGCCACGAGGGAGAGGGAGACGAGAAGAGGGAGCAGAGAAGAGGGAGAGATGACGAGAGGACGGAGGAGACGACGAAGAGACGGGAGAGGATTGAGGAAGAGGAGGAGAGAGAGCAAGGGAGAGAAGAGATGGGAGGAGAGAGAGGGACGAAGAGAAAGCGGGGAGAGAGAGGAGAAGAGGAGAGAGAGAGAGAGAGAGAGAGACGAGAGAGAGATGAGAGAGAAGAGAGAGAGAGAGAGAGAGGATGAGATCGAGGAGAGAGAAGAGAGAGAGAGAGGAGGGATTAGGGAAGAGGGAGAGGGAGATAGGGAGGAGAGAGGGAGGGAAGATGACATCCTTTGCCAGATCATAATTCAGTAGGATACTGAATGTCAAGGAGGAGAGAGGGGAGAGTAGAGAGAGAGGGGAGAGAGAGAGAGAGAGACGAGACGAGGGACGAGAGAGAGAGAGAGAGAGAGAGACGAGAGAGAGAGGGAAGCAGAGGTGAGAGAGGGAAGAGAGGAGAGAGGGAGAGAGGAGAGAGGGAGAGGACCGGGAGAGAGACGGCGACACGAGGAGACCGGGGAGAGCGAGGACGGAGACCAGAGACCGGCGAGAGAGAGCGAAGAGAGAGCGCGGATGACGAGCAGGCAGCGAGAGGAGAGCGACGAGATGAGCGGGGAGAGAGGGAGAGAGAGACGGGCGGATGAGAGGGATGATCCTGCGAGCGAGACGAAGAGGCAGGGGGTGAAGAGAGTGAAGCATTAACCGTGGGTGAGGGGGAGAGAAGTGACGGGTGAGGTGAGAGAGTGAGAGTGAGAGGTTGCACGGGTAAAGAGAGTGAGAGTGAGGTAAGACGAGTGAAGTGAGGGGAAGAGAGTGGAGAGTGCAGCGGTGAGGTGTGAGAGACGTGAGGAGTGGAACAGATGAGATTTGAGAGAGTATGAAGCACGAGAGCAGCAGAGAGAGAAGAGACGAGAGACAGCAAGACAGACGACGAGAGAGAGAGAGAGAGAGAGGAGACGACGGATAGAAGAGCGATCAAACCGAGAGACGAGAGACGAGGGAGGGACAGGGAGGGCAGGGAGGGAGGGCGAGAGAGGCGAGGCGAGGGCAGCGACGCAGAGGGAGGGAGGGCAGGGACGCAGACGACAACTCAACGGCAGAAAACAACGCGCCCACCACAGACGAACACCAAACACACCTCCACGCACACCTCCGGAGGGAGGGCAGGGACGCGGGAGGGAGGCGAGGTAGCGAGGAAGAAGGGAAGGAAGGAGAGAGCGAAGGAAGGAAGGAGAGAGGGAAAAGAGGGAAAGAGGGAGAGGAGGTAAAGAGGGAAAGAGGGAGGGAGGGAGAGGGAGAGGGAAGGGAGAGGGAGAGGGAAAGGGAAAGGGAAAGGGAAAGGGGAAAGGGAAAAGGGAAAGGGAAAGGGAAAGGAAAGGGAAAGGGAAAGGGAAAGGAAAGGAATGGAATGGGAATGGGAATGGGAATGGGAATGGGAATGGGAAAGGGAAAGGGAAAGGGAAAGGGAAAGGGAGCGAAGAGTGAGAGTCACTCAATTATGTACATGTTTGGGATGCGATTCTCACAACTCCATTCCACGACTGAGGAGTGGGAGAGATTTACTGCACCTTTTGTGCCTGGCAGTGGCATACCTACTAGCCAATCAGTAATTTGTTACAATATATTCCCAAAGTTTGAACATCCCAAATTTTAGCTGTAATTCTTTACGGTACAGACGCCAACAATTTTGGGGGGACATGTAGGGAACCGTTTTTTTTTTTTTTTTTTTTTTTTTGGGGGGGGGGGGGGGGATAAAGAGTGGGCTTAGCTTAATTTCTGTGTCAGTAAATTATTAAAGTTAATTATGAATACAATGAAATCGACTTTTCAGAAATGAGAGCCAAACTTCCTATCTACGAAGATCAAAGAAATGCAACTTTTCAGAAATGAGAGCCAAAATTTACAGTTTCTGAAATCAAAGAAATACGACTTTTCTGAAATGCGAGTGTCCAATTATGTTGCCATATTTGAATATACGAAAGTGCAAGTGCACACAGTAACCAACGCAAAATTTACTGAACCGTCCAAGTTGCAGTGACTCTTCATGCACTGCCCAAGGGGAGGGTTGATGGGGGGCTCCGCCCCCCAACACTCCCCTGGACACATTCTCTTCACCTCTTCTGTAGGCACGGAATGCTGAAACAGTTCAGAAAATTGCACTACACTTTGCACACTTTCTTTCATTTATGATGATTCCGTGAATCTGTAAAAACTTTATGATCTCTTCAGTATTTCCATTAAATTTCAAAAAAAAAAAAAAAAGTCAAGCACACCACCAGAACACAAATGACACACATCGGTCATTGTCACTGAGAAGAATGAGACAGGCCACTGTTGTAGCCAGAAATGTGCGTGTGTGTTAAGTATTGACTGTACTTTGTAGTTTGGCAATTAAGGATATTAATGAGTTAGTCAAACCTGAGGA
>NW_020871609.1:173117-185617 GCF_003789085.1 Penaeus vannamei | reverse complement strand
ATATATATATATATATATATATATATATATATATATATATATATATATATATATATATATATATATATATATATACCAACATTTATCTTGAACTCAACGGATGACCTGACACACTGAAGGCCTGGTCAAGATGATGTGTGTATATATATATATATGTATATATATATATATATATATATATATATATATATATATGCATGCACACACACACACACACGCACACACAATCGCGCGTGCGTGCGTGTGTGAGTGTGTGTGTGTGTGTAAAATTCTTGCATTTTTATAGATCGACAAGATGAAGGGTATACCTATTCTGATGATGGTGTACACTTACGATGCCACAGTCATCCGAAGGTAAGTCTAGCTATAAACGTTTTTACAAGTAAGCTATCAACAGCCTAGTATTTTATGCTAAGAACTATTTTCATGTATGTCGTCTGAATATTGCCTAACCTTGTTATAAACCAGAAATTATTTTGTAAAATGAGCCAAAATTTGGATATGGAGTGTGCAGTACATACATATATATGGGTATTCAATCCATTTTCTATTACATTACATCGTTGGTTCTGAACCTATGGGCCCTGATGACCTTAAACTGGGCCGGTGATATTTTATTAGGTTCGTAGACCATTCAGTAATAAAAGGATAGAGATAAGATGCAATTTTTCCACTTTCTCCGTTTCTGGGTAGGAGTAAAGAAAAAAACAGGAAAAAGAGATAGAGAGAGAGAGAGAACTGGGGGAACTGGGAGGCCGCGGCGACACTGAACCACTAGGTCATGCCTTCCTCTGCGCTCAGGTTGTCTACTGTAGAAATCGCTGCGCAGTCACACGGGTTAATGACGAAGATTCGCGCACTTTTCAAATAATGGCATATCTGATCGGCCTCGAAGGATTTAGAGTTGTTAGAGTCACAGAGTTAGAAACCCCTGGTTAAGACAGCTTATTAGCCGTTATTTCGTCAGCCTAAAACGTTTCTTTTTAAAGATGCTGCGTTTTAATTGTTCTTTTTTGTTGCATGCTAATAATAAAGAAAAAAAAACTATTCAATGTAACAGATTACTGGATTCTTTTTCTTTCCATTTAGGTCGATTGAGAGCGTACTGGACGTGACATCTGGCAGCCGCATGCCCCTCGTTGTCTCAGTACGCGATCCAAGTGAAGAAATCCTGAGCTTACTTCGGGAGTACCCAGTCACGCTCCACGCCACCAGGTCGTCGTCCGGCCTTTTCCACCCTGGCATCAGCAGCAGTTCCATTTTGCAAAGCGTTAAGCACCTCTTTGGAATTCCCCACGCAAATGCTGTGTGCGTGAAGGACGCCATCAGCCTGGAAAATAAGTTCTTACATACTACAGGGAACTTTACGGAGACCACGACCACCCGACCTCTCTCGCAGGACATGTACAACTATCGTGCGGTTCCTTTTATGGAGAATCCCTATAGTCCGAATTACCGCAAGGCAGTCCTGAACGACCAGCGCGAACTTCCTCAGGCGTCAGGCGTTTATAACTCTCGAAAGAAAGTTACGGGCGACGAGTTACGGGCGGCTGGGAAGAGAGACGAAGACGCTGCGACGTGTGGTAAGTGTAGTGGCCTGAAGGAAGCCCTCGCGTTCGTGCTCGAGTCCTTCCCCTCAACTCAGCACGTGTTTCTACTGGCAGCTGGATATACACTTTCGCCGGATTTTGTTAGGTAAGTATAACTCGTATAAGCAAAGAAAACAATATGGACAATTATACTATTCAAAGTTACATTAAACAGCATTCAAGTCATGAGGTCATCTGTCCACTCTACCATTTTGAATATTACATTACACTATCGGTTTCACCCACTGATCTACATTTTATGAATATGCAATATATATATATATATATATATATATGCTAGAAGGAAGGGGGTTAAGGGAAAGATGTAGCCTATAGACACCTAACAGGAACATTACACATCCTCAGTTACTTCAGCCAGACGATCGAGATTTTACAGGAAGACGCAACTCTGTACTGCGTCTCGGCCCGCAGTCCCTTGGCCTCCGTCGCGACCTCGGGGAATGCAACGAGAGTCTACCGCGTGGACCAGTTTCTGGGGAAAGGATCTCTCGTAAGGAGGAGCCTCGTGGAGGAGATCCTGAAGGACTTCGTCGTATTCGAGAGGACACTTCAGACTAAGGACATTAAGACGCCTCTTGTGAGTACATGGGATAAAATTGCTTTCCTGACGGTGAAGAGAACGTTACAATAAGGATAGATTCTGAAGAATGTGCACATACCTTTATCCAAAATAATATGACAATATATATGTACTGTAGTATTCTTTTCATCTGTTATCAATATCTTCTGTATATATATGTGTGTATGAATGTATATTTACATATATATACATATATGTGTGGCATATATATATATATATATATATATATATATATATATATATACACACACACACACACACACACACACACACACACACACACACACACACACACACACATATATATATATATATATATATATATATATATATATATATATATATATATATATACATATATATATATATATATATATATATATATATATATATATATATATATATATATATATATATATATATATATATATATATATATATATATATATATATATATATATATATATATATATATATATATATATATATATATATATATATATATATATATATATATATATATATATATAATATTAAGTATTCTTTTCATCTGTTATCAATATCTGTATAACGTAAGTTTTTATCCTTTATGGCAAGTGTTCAGTGTGACTCTTGCCTTTTCCTTCTGTTAGCTCCTACATAATTAATGCCAACAACTTCCTTAGCTGTTTCCTCTAATTTGCTTTTAATTTGGTTCCTCTGTTCCTGTAGAGGCAAGTTTCCTATTTCCAATTCTCTAATCTGCTGTCGTTAAGTTTCGAATGCGGTGGCCTTCAGCTTCTCTGCAGCTGTGCATGTTTTAAGATATCTTTTTGAAGGTCGGTTCGTTATATTGACCTTTGCCACTACTACGCGGCCAAGAGATGGCTGGTATGGCTTTGATACCATGAATTAAGCTCTTCTGTTGGCTAGAACCAGGTCTTTCCTAGATCTGTGAGAGTATGTTTCCTTGTTTGTCCCATCGCCGCGCCCATCTGTGGCTCTCCAGGTGGTGAAAAAAAAGATGGTCATTGGAGACATTCCCTTGTAAAAAAAAACAGTGATACATTCTTTAGCATTATGATTTCGGAACACTGAAGCAGCCGGTTACTTCCTCATAACCTTGTATTTTTTTCCCCTATATGTGCGTGGGTGTCTCCAATCATAATACAGTTTTTACTTGTTGGCGATCTATCTATTGTATCTTGAAAGTCACTCTTAAAGTCCTCCTTTTCCTTTTCACTCAGTCCTTGCTTTGGCGTATAGGCTTGTACTGTATCTGCATTGCACTACCTATGGTAAAATTGCACACATATTCGACAAGTATTATTCTTTGGATCATTTCAGGTACATCAACGTTTCGCTTCCGGTTCCCTTGATAGATCAGTAGATAGATTTCTTGAATAACCTTCCTTCCATTTCATCCCTTGAGCCTGTTTCGGCTATTCCTGCAAAATCCCGCAATTCATTTCATGAGCTCATGAGGAAAAGAGGAAGAAGCAGTATATATATATATATATATATATATATATATATATATATATATATATATATATATATATATATATACATTTACTGCAGGACTATCTCGAAACGTGGTTATCCTGGTGGAGCAGACGCAGACGAAGAGGCTGCGTGGTGCCCGACGTGCCGCGAGCGTGCCCCATGGCGCCGGCCCCGCCGAGAGCCGCAGGAGAGGGCGCCCCTGGACCGGCCCCGAGGACGGCTTGCCTTCTGGAGAAAGACGTCAGGCTTGTGAATGTATCAAGGTCAGGAAGGTGGCGAGGCTACCTTGAACTCTTTGCTGAACCAGTGCGCACCCTTCAAGTAATTTGTTCAATTGAATCGTTATTCGCTCACCATAAAAGAGGTTCTGCGCCGAACCAAGGTCTATATAAGTACTTATATAGACCTTGCGCTGAACCAGGAGCGCTTAGATAGTGCGCCTCACAGAGATCTCCAGAGGCGAGGAAATGTCCCTTCCAAAAGATCACATCAAATAGTCAGGTCGAATTTCTCTTCCAGTGATGGACAGTCCTTAGAAATTATTTTAAGATGTCCTTTAATTTTGGCTTTGACGGACATCGCTCGTGGAGTGTCCGTGGCCGGTCAACACCTGCCGTTCCAGTCACCAGAGGGCATTGCACATACGACGCCCAGACTGCCAGGCGCCACGATAGTTAGGAGACTTGGTGCACAACCAGATTCCATTTTCTTCATTGCTATAAAATGCATCAACAGTAATTGGATGGAGAAACCCTCAGTCAGAGCCCGTGTCATGCATGGAAATGGTTGTAACAAAGCATAGTGAAGTTGGAATGGTTTCTTCTAGGTCATTCCATGCCCCCCCCCCCCCCCCCTCCCCGAAAAAAAACGCGTTTTTCACTCGTCTCAAAAATTGTGGCAAGATGACTGGGACACAGATTTTAGGCGGATCTTGTCCGTCATGTGGGCCAGTGATTCCCGATATCTGACATACACGCATATATATATATATATATATATATATATATATATAATATATATATATATATATATATATATATATATATATATATATATATTATTTATGTATATATGCATATGTATATATGCCCAGAGGCTGCAGTAACCTGACCCCGAGCCCGGCGAGCGGCCTGACCTCGGCCCCGCGCTGGTGCTTCCCGTCCTTTGGCCGAAGCAGCGTGTCAGCTGACACTCGACTGCCCTCTGAGGCCAAGTTACTTAGTGTCGTGTTAACCCATTCGCGCCGTGCTAGATATAATATGGAAGCTGAAGAATATGACATCATACATTTGAAGATCATGTCTTATTGAATTTATGCTTATTACATTCTTGCATTTTAACACAAGCAAAAATATTGTTTCCTCTAGGTTACTGCACTATAAATATGGCCAAGACCTATACTGGGCCATCGCCGCTGCAGAACCACTTGGGAACCGGACCATCGACTGCAGGGATCCACTCTTCTTTCCTGACCACATGGTAAGCCTTGCACTTTGTTTTTCATTTTTGTGCTGCTGCAGCCATCAGACTATGGGGAGGGGAGTTGCTGCAGCTATCAGACTATGGGGAGGGGAGTTGTTGCAGCCATCAGACTATGAGGAGGGGAGTTGCTGCAGCCATCAGACAGTTGCTGCATCGACTTTGCAGCAGCCATCACTATGGGGAGTTGCTGCAGCCATCAGACTTATGGGGAGGGGAGTTGCAGCAGCATCAGACTATGGGGAGGGGAGTTGCTGCAGCCATCAGTGGGGAGGGGAGTTGCTGCAGCCATCAGACTATGGGGAGGGGAGTTGCAGCAGCCATCAGACTATGGGGAGGAGAGTTGCTGCAGCCATCAGACTATGGGGAGGGGAATTGCTGCAGCCATCAGACTATGGGGACTATGGGGGAGGGGAATTTGCAGCCATCAGCAGCAGCAGCATCAGACTATGGGGAGGGGAGTGCTGGAGCGGGGAGGGAGTTGCTGCCAGCCATCAGACTATGGGGAGGGGAGTTGCTGCAGCCATCAGACTATGGGAGGGGAGTTGCTGCAGCATCAGACAAGACTATGGGGAGGGGATGCAGCATCAGACTATGGGAGGGGATTGCTGCAGCCATCAGACAGACTGCAGCCATCAGGGGAGATGCAATCAGACTAGTTGCTGCAGCCATCAGACTATGAGGGGAGTTGCTGCAGTCAGGGACTGGCTTTAGGGGCCATTTGACTTGCAGCCATCAGACTATGGGGAGGGGAGTTGCTGCAGCCATCAGACTATGGGGAGGGGAGTTGCTGCAGCCATCAGACTCGGGGAGGGGAGTTGCTGCAGCCATCAGACTATGGGGAGGGGAGTTGCTGCAGCCATCAGACTATGGGGAGGGGAGTTGGTGCAGCCATCAGACTAATGTTCTTTCCCCTTGTCGACGTCTCCAAACTGTCGCGATAACCACCGAAGGAGGTGACGGTCTCTCTTTCTTTGTCCATTGACTTATCTTTCTCTCTCCATTAACCTTTCTTTCTCTCCTTCACTATTAAGCTTCCCTCCCTAATCCTGATCGTCCCTTTTTCATCGCTTCCTTCTTTCTTTCCTCCACATGCCCTCTTCGCCTCTGCTCCTTTTCCTTCCCTTCGTTCCTCCTTCCCTCGCCGACTTTCCGTATGCAGAACCCCAGTATAGTGCCGAGATCTACTCCCTTGCACAGTCATAAAACAAGAACGGTTAACAGCCAAGTCCCATGTAGGCTCTCTAAGCAACTGGTAACACCATGTTGTGTAATGCCAATAATGTTGCCAAGAATGCCTTTAAGAAGGGCAGTAACAGAATCAGACAAACGCAATGAATTGCAAACAGCATATGTGTCAAAGAGGATATTGTAACACCTATGAGACAAGTGTTGTTTTGTGACCTCAAGACATTTACCTTTATTGCGTCCAAAATGCAATACACAAGGCACATTTTTCAGATGCTTAGTGTGGTGATAGTATATATATTGCCTGATCATTTACAATGCAGATATTGACAATGAATGCCATTAACCACTTTTGTAAAACACATTTATACTTTGGTCACTGTCAGGAGAGGTTCGGTCCGTATATTGTCTCAAAATCCTTTCTACAGCAGTGATATTGAAAGGGAAGTTATTAATGATAATAATTAATAATCATGACAATACTGTTAAATAAACAACAAACTTCTCTGACCAGGACTCGAACCCCGGACGTTCCAGGTATGACCCAGAGTCACCAGCACTAAACCAACCCTACTAAACCTCCCACTGAAAGCGTGGCCAGCGAGGATCGAACTAATCAAACTAGCTCCATAGACATACCTATCTATTCATACTCATTATAGCGAGTATTGATAGCAATTGCATTATCACATCCATAAATCTCTCGCCTCAGCACATCTGACTTAAGACTACAATTTCCTAATCAAATTTTCCACCGAGTGCCCACGTGTGAAAAACCTCGCTATCATTATAGTATGAGTAGATAGGTAATGTCTCTGAAGCAACTCCGATCCTAGCTGCACGCTCCTTTTAGTGGGTCGAGTGGTTTGGCACCTGTCTTCCAGAGCACACCTGGAGCGCCAGGGGTTCGAGTCCCGGTTAAGAGGGTTGCTATATATCTATATCAATACGCCACTGTATTACTCTATCTTTCAAAAATGTTGTTACTAATAAATATAATGAAAAACACATAACAAATATACATTGACAGTAATATTTAGAATATATATTAATGATAATGATGATGATGTTCACAGTCATTATAACTATTCTTATGATTATCATTAAAAACTGTAACAACTGACACGAAGCAATATGATCTACTTGCAACTACGGATCCAGCTCCTCATGTCAACCTTTCAAGAAATTTGAAGATGCTTAGCATTCCACCCATTTTTTCTTTTTGTATTACATTGATACATATAAAATAATATAGTAAAGTTTTTCTTTGGTATACGAACAGAGGATGAAATGAAAATCTAATGCTTTAGATAACTCTGGAAAATGGAATAAAAAGACACCCTAGGATACGAACAAGGGGGGGGGGTTGATGTAACTCAACACCCTTTCCTGTATTGCGAATGGCACCTCTGTAAGCCGTAACATGTGATCTTCTGCTCTGCTTAAAACCGTCGGTGGAGGTCGAGCTAACCGAAGCACCTCACTCTCCTCATTTGCCTTCGTCGGCGTTGCCTCTATCTTCGAAGGTATGACCTTGGGAGATCATGAACATCGGAAACGGGACATGGTTAGAGCGACAGTGAAACCATTGGAAAACAGCTGCATGATATGAATCTCCAAGGCTTGTGAACATTATGTACTATAATGTAACAGTTTCATCATAGGCACAGCTCACCGCGTCCCTTTCACGCTCTCTCTCTCCTCTCTCCTCTCTCCTTCTCGTCTCTCTCTCTCTCTCTCTCCTCTCTCTCTCTCTTCTCTCTCTTCTCTCTCTCTCTCTCTCTCTCTCTCTTCTCTCTCTCTCTCTTTCTCTCTCTCTCTCTCTCTCTCTCCTCTCTCTCTTCTCTCTCTCTCTCTCTCTCTCTCTCTCTCCTCTCTCTCTCTCTCTCTCTCTCTCTCTCTCTCTCTCTCTCTCTCTCTCTCTCTCTCTCTCTCTCTCTCTCTCTCTCTCTCTCTCTCTCTCTCTCTCTCTCTCTCTCTCTCTCTCTCTCTCTCTCTCTCTCTCTCTCTCTCTCTCTCTCTCTCTCTCTCATCGGACGATAGGACGGTCTGTGGCGTGAGGATGGCTCGCCCGCCGCGGGTCGAGTGGCAAGGCGGTCAGCGTCGTGTCGGAAAGGAAGAGGAATAGGCATAGAAATGAGAGTTACGAAGGATGGATAAAGCATTACGGAGGGGGGATAAGAGTTGGGGAGGAGGAGGGGTTGCGGAGAAGGATAAAAATGATGGGAGTATAAGAGTTTCGAAGGGAAGATAAGAGTTACTGATGTGGACAAGAGTTACGTAGAAGAGTAAAGGAGAGAAAGTGAGAAGGTGAGAAGGAGAGAGGGAGATGAGGAGGGTGTCCAAGGTCTATATAAGTACTCATATAGACCTTGGCGGTGTCCCCGTTGAGGCGGAGGGCGGCCAGCGTGTTTCTCACCTCTTTCTTGTCTTCTTCAGAATGGATCTTCAGTTGTTGCATATATCAAGATGGAGAATTACGACGACGACTTCACCTTCCACCACGTTATGAAGGTACGTGACCAACCAGACCTCTATAAAAGCTCTCTCACGCTCTTTATTTAAAAAAAAGTGTTGGCTGATGCGATACTCAACCATTATAATATGTATATAGAATTATAGTATAGAATCTTTTACTAAGTTTTCAATGAAAAGAATTCTGAGGAAATTTATTTAATGAATTTAATACAAACTGAGTGAAAAATTAAAGTGCATGGTGGGAGTGCTTAGAGTTGAGTGCAGCGTTAATGTGTCACTTGCACCGAAAAACTACGATTTTTACTGAACCTTTTTTGCAATCTAATGCAAAGGACACTAACCTTCAGCAACCTGTATTTTACACCTTGGGTATTCATGAATCAATAAGCAAAATGCATGCTATCGTATCATGGAGATTAGGCATTATCCCTTGAATATTATACCATCTCATATTTCGCCTTGTTGATAACTGAGGAAAATATTAGAAAATTATGCAATGGCAACCCAAAGGCGGGAAACAACTCCTCAAAACAAAAAGGAAAGTAAGGACATGGCTTAAGCAAAACAGCGACCACTTCTCTCTGAAATAATAATAGTTCTAGAAGTAGAAGTAGTAATCGCAGCATAAAAAAGGTATACGCGTCCATTGGTGATCTCAGGCCAGTTACCAAATGTTTTGACAATTCCAGACTTTTATCTTCAGCTTAAGCATCGATATGTCCACGTATATGCATGAGGTAGAGTGCGTTAATGTGAGCATGTCAGTGTTCGTGCTACAGATAGATGGAAACTAAGATTAACAAAACATTGGTAACCGAAATTTATGGGAATTGGTCTGAACCTCTTAACGTGCACGCCATCAAATGATCCAAATAATAGAAAAGAACCGTGATAAAAAAAAAAAAAAAGTATAATCACAACAAATAAAAAAAAAGTATGAGAATCATAATGATCATGGAAATCACGATAATGGTTCCAGACTGGCAACTGTGGCGCGTTTTTCTGGTTCCTCAGCGAAGTTCTCTCTGAGTGGTTGGCTGCACAGTAGTCTAAGCGCCCGTTCCCGTGCAGCGTGGATTGGCCCGATCGAGGAATTATCAATTAAACTAAACCATGCTAAGTTGTGTCGTCATTGACAACCCATTTTAATAGCGTAGAAACGACGAATAATATAATCAATAATGCAAAACAGTAGTCGTGCACAACGCATTTTAGGACGAGCTGAAACTCGAACTGCGCAAATTACGACATTTGAAAATAACTTACCTGCGCATGTAAGGTTTCCAGTCTGTTATTGACTCTAATGTTATTACTATAATTCCACCATTATCACTATCATCAGCAGTATTGACATCAGCTAAACTAACTATATGAAATAATAATGATGGTAATAAGACGACATAATAATGATGGTAATAAGACGACATAATAATGATAATGACAATAGAGAAAACAATGATAACAATAGCACAACTATCACTGTAACTCATTGTTCTCGTCATTATCACTGTTTTGTCATTATTGTCATTACCATTACTGATACTGCTGTTATTATTCAAGCTATTTATTTTTATTACCAAATTTGATTGTGCTCAATACATACTAACCACAAAGAAGCTAAGCAAATTTTGCTATACAATCTAGGGAAGATAACACAAAGAAAGAATCACTGTTATAATATATTTGAATACACTGCACAAATGTACAAATTGTAATTTTGGACAGCAAGCAGCTGATGATAGAACATTCTGATTTTTTAAATACAAACTGAAGAGAAAGGAAATTAAAATGTAATAGATCAGGAAAACTGTGAGCAAACTGATTTTTTGGACAGCAGCTGCAACATGAACAAATAGATCAGGAAAACTGTGAGCAAAATTATTTCAGGGTATATAATCATAGCAGAGATATTGGTCCGGGCACATTGGAGGAAAAAAGTTTTACCACATCAGACCGTACTCTAGTGCATCCAGTTAAGAAATCAAGAACTAGCTTCTCGCCACGATTCTGGAATGCTCCGATAGTCAGTTGACACCTCATGCATATATGTTAAACACGTGTGGAATTATATATGGAATAACCATTGCTTTACACCACCATTTTTTAAAGAATAATGCGAGTACAGAGTCTAGGGTTTTTCCTTTTCTGAGACTGGGCGTAGTACAGACAATAGCCTCGGCAGTAAAGCTACTTTGCTCTTCCACTGAGAAAAATATGATGAATATTTTCTAGATGAGCTTTAAAGTAACGGTTTCCATTTTTTTTTTTTTTTTTTTTTTTTTTTTTTTTTTTTTTTTTTTTTTGAGCGCTCCATTCACATCCAGACGAACTGCGTGCACTTCCAGCACAAACCGGGCGACGTGGCTCATTTTGGCGACGCCTGCGCTGATCCAGCCAGTCCCCGAAAATGCTTGCAGAAACCCAGGCTTGCGCAAAAGTGAGCGTGTTTGGGGAAGCAACTGCAGACACAGCTATTGTGGAGTAAACTTCTCATACAGTCCTTTCCGAGGCTTCCTTCTCTCTACGTACCTCTCCCCTCTCTTTATTCAACTCCACTCTTCCTTTCCTTACAGCAGACTACATCTTCGTATGTTTCACAAATTAATGCTGCGGGAAAATTCACCCGAATAATGTCTTCAGATTCGTTGACTGGAATCCTGGCGCCGCGCTACTTGGTCTGGAACCAATGCTTTTAAGAAGTCAAGAGCAAATAATACACCTGATTACGGAAATGAATTTGACGAACCAGAAAGAAAAAAAACGCGGGAGTCAAGAATTAATGATTTCCTATCTTTCTATATTTCAATTTATCTATCTGTCTATCTCTATATCTCTTTATCTATCTATCTATCTGCCTATCTGTCTGTCTATCTACCTATTCCTACCTATCCTTTTCAACCAAATAACCGCAACTCAACCACACCCAGCGACGCCCTTCCCCCCTCCTCCTGTCTGCCTTGTTAACGCCCACGTCTGTCCCCAGTGCTTCGGGCTGGACCTTCCCGCGGCGACCGGCTACTTCGAGGGCGTGTTCCGGTTCACGTTCCGCGGGGCCCACGTCCTGGTCATGGCCATCCCGTACTCCCGCTTCTCGTAAGTTCTCTTGCCTTTGTGTGTGTATAATTCGTTGGTATTTTGTCTTGCTATGTAGTGATGGTCTTAAGGGCCTAGTAATGTTTTATAGGGTTAAGGGAATATTCAAGGGTGAATAATGATAGTATAATTCGTTGGTATTTTGCCTTGCATATATAGTGATCAGGGATGGAATATCAAGGTAAGGAATAATGATAGTATGATTCGTTGGTTTTTGTCTGCTATATAGTGATGGTAATATTCGTAGCTGTAATCAAGGGTAAGGGAATAATGATAGTATAATTCGTTGGCATTTTGTCTTGCTATATAGTGATGGTAATATTTTTAGGGTAAGGGAATATTCAAGGGTAAGGGAATAATGATAGTAATATTGTTGATGACACTGATTATAGAAGCCGTGTTATGATGTTTGTAACAGAAGGATACGAGGTTCCCAACGTATACGCAGAGACATTTTTCTTTTCTTTTTCCACGATAGCTATTTCGTCTTGTTGAAATCTATCACTTTCCTCTATTTCTCTATATATTTATTGAAATGTTCCTGCCTGCACAAGCAGCTGTCTTACGCGGCCGTATTCAAGAAACGT
>NW_020871609.1:172017-173017 GCF_003789085.1 Penaeus vannamei | reverse complement strand
GAGAGGAGAGAGAGAGAGAGAGAGAGAGAGAGAGAGGAGAGAGAGAGAGAGAGAGAGAGAGAGAGAGAGAGAGAGAGAGGAGGAGAGAGGTGAGAGAGGGAGAAGAGAAGAAGAGAGAGTGTAGGGGAGTATGAGAGGAGACGAGAAAGCGGGAAATATAGAAACAAGGAGAGAGACAAAGGTGATAGAGAGATTTGAGAAAGAGAGAGAGGGAAACAGGGAGGCAGGGAAGGGGCTTAGCTGCTTCGCCAATTAACGAGCAAGGATTAGCTTCGGGGACAGCAGCAGCGCAGTCGCAGCCTCCTCTGAATTCTGCTCTTGTAAAAGTGACTTCGAATTGCCGCCAGCTTTGAGCCGCTTCCCGCGCTGGCCTCCTTCCAGCCAGAAATAAGCCAGGGGCCAGATTCTCGAACGCGTTAAGGCGCCGTATCTCCTTAAGGCGCCTTTACTTACGGCCGAGCGATCCAGCACATACACAGAGCAAGGGACCCGCCATATTGGTGCGAGTGAAGGCGCCTTAGGTTAGGCAGGGGAGAGCAGCCATTGGCGCTTTCCGACGGGCGGGAAATCAACTCTTCGCTCTTCTATAAGGGAAATACAGGGGGACGGTTAAGGCTCTTTTGGAGGATCCGGCCCCAGTCCTGCAGCCGAAAGTGTATTAAAGCGGTTTAGTTCTGGGTTTCACTGTCGATTTGATGTAAGAAAATTATACCATCCAGGAGGGAATCTAATGAACCGGCGTAATATGATAAGAATGCCATAATGCTTGGACGTAGGAGTATCTATGGAAAGAAAGGGAGAAATAAAGTAACTAAGTATCAGATTGTAGTCGAGAGAGATATGTTTTTTTCTGGCATCAAATACAAGGTCAACAGTTGGTTCAGGCAGACTAGTCGAAAAAATAACGTTATACATTATATATATACAGTATACAAGGAAAATTATTTTGGTTGAGTGAGCATGCGAGAAAAGCCAACAAGTCAAGAAGGGTTAACCACCA
>NW_020871609.1:149517-152017 GCF_003789085.1 Penaeus vannamei | reverse complement strand
GTTTTAATTTTAAAAATGTGTAATTATTATACAATGCATGACAAATGTAAGGAATGTACACTTAGTAAATATGATAGCAATCATAAAAGAAATAAATTAAAAGGACAGTGCATTTCAAAGAGAGACAATGTGGTGAAAACCATTTAAGCAGGGTAACAACGCAGGAATGTTGTTCACTTCAAGGCGAGGTAAGGCTGGCATTTGCCACAATATATATTATTGAATTCCTTACATTACTTTGCTTCTTCTGATAAATTTTCATATCAATAAATGTACTTTTCATTGCCAATAAGAATGTGATCTTCAATTTTTTCCAAATCCCTTTCCCTAATTTAGGTCAAAACCGCTAAGATAATAGAAGAATCAGTAACAAAATGTTAACCTGTTGATGCTTAGGGCCGAGCCCCA
The DNA here is from genome assembly GCF_003789085.1 of Penaeus vannamei. NCBI lineage: Eukaryota > Metazoa > Arthropoda > Malacostraca > Decapoda > Penaeidae > Penaeus > Penaeus vannamei. Next base: position 151,609 of record NW_020871609.1, on the reverse strand, counting down.
TCAACCCTCCCCCTTGGGCAGCGCCCTAAGGGCACATCCACCCACGGCTAATTATACTGTTGAAAAAACAAAAACAATAATAATAATAATAATAATAAAGAAAAATAATAAATAATGATAACAATGACACAATAATAATAATGCTAATAAAAATAACAATAATAATAATAATAATAATAATAATAATAATTAATAATAATTAATAACTATAATAACAATAATAATAATAATAATATTATTATTATTATAATAACAATAATGAAATAAGCAATAAAACAATAGCAATAATATTAACAACAATAGCAATAAAAATAACAATAACAATAATAATAATAATAAATAATAACAAAACAATAACAATAATAATAATTAATATAATAATAATAATAATAATAATAATAATAATAAAATAATAATGATAACAATAACAATATAACAATATAATAATAATAATAATAATAACAATAATTATAATAATAGCAATAAAAATAATAATAACAATAATAATAATAACATAATAATTACAACAACAACAACAACAAACAACAACAAACAACATAATAATATAATAATAATAATACATAATAATAAATAATAATAACAATAAACAATAATATAAAATAATAATAATAAATAATAACAATAACAATAATATTAAAATAATAATAGCAATAAAAATAACAATAACAATAATAATAACAATACTAATAATAACAACAATAATAATAATAAAAATAATAATCATAATAATAACGATAACAATAACAATAATAACAATGGGGCAAAGCAAGGGAGGTCAGGCAGGCCTACAAATTAACACCTTGGTAACTAAGCCCTTGCGTCTAGTCTCCCTCCTTCAGAAATTCTAAAAACGTCAATTGGAAAGTATGGAGTTCGGTCGATATAGCCCTGTATAATCATTTCTCTGGTAATTCTTGGACCTTGGACCTCATTCGCAGAGATGCTTCAATTAATGCCAATTAACCCCGACCTCTTATATTTGACAAGCCAGATTAGCCTGATTCCTTATCGGATGGCCAATCACCAGGGTAGTCCACAACCTCTTGTCACAGTGGAATACACCTTACACCAGAGGTTGGCAACCTATGGCACGACTGCCAGACGTGGCACACGTAGTGCTTGTCTATGGCACGCCATGTGATTCAGAGGAGCAAAGAAAAAGTTAAACAGCAAGATAATATGGTGAGTATAAATCTAAAATTATAAAACATATCTATTTTTCTTTACAAAGAATAATAAATGCTACTAAAATATTACATTTGTGTTATGCATGTGTAGGAAAATACATCTGGGTATACAGTGCTGAAAAAAAAACTGGCACGCAAGGTTATGAATAAGAAGGCATTAATCATCAACTGGCACATTATGTTCAAAAGGTTGCCGACCCCTGCCTTACACTGTGAATATTTGTTGCACCTTTGTTGGGATCACAAAGTCACAAAGGCAACAAGAATTACTTTAGTCACTACAAGTTTATCTTTGATTAGCAACTACAGGCCCATTTTCTGCAGTATGTTTTCTATGCCAAACAGCTAGTTTGTTAAGATAGTATAAGGTCTGACCCAATGAATATTCATACGTACTGATATGCATATACAACCTACAGAAATAAAAGCATATCTGTTTTTTTATCTCAGAGATATACATTCATCTGTCCATCTGTTAGGTAGATATGCATGTTTGTATAATGTATACTCATTGGGTTCGGCCTCGCACAATTTTAACAAACCGGAAATAAGTGCTGTTTTAGGTGTTTAGTTTTTCTCAATCTTCTTGTAAACCTCATTTCAAATTTTGGACAATCTATAGTTTCTCCCAAGCAATGATTTTCTGAATTGTAACTTTCTGCTGATACGTAGAGTTCTTTGATGGATTTTTCATCAGAATATTTCATTTCATAAAGGTCAGGTCAAGATAGGTCAGGTTGGCTAGATGTAGCAGATCACTGGCAACACTGCTAAACTCCCCATGGGCGCTGCTCCAGCTACTGCCGCCCTAAGTGTAATGCTCATCTCTTCAGTGATTTTCTGATGAAATTTGGTTTATTTTCAACTTCAATTGAAATACATTT
>NW_020871609.1:142017-147017 GCF_003789085.1 Penaeus vannamei | reverse complement strand
TAATCTATCCGTCATTTCTAGAACAACATATAATGCAGAGCAGTTAGGAGTGCATAGAATGAGATGTGTTGATATGCAGTAAGTAAATTAAGGATAACAAAGTATAGCCACAGTACTTATATTCAAGGTATATGTAGTTTACTTGTAAATTACGTAACATGTAATGTCATTATAATGCATATTGTTATTTTCAAGGCGAAATACCCATGCAATGAACATTATACAATGTAAGAAAGAGTGAAAATTCCATTAACGAAATTGTTTTAGGGATTTTCAGCCTTTTTAAAGTCCAAGGACGGTATTCATAATTTACCTATTCGTGGGCCATCCTTTAAAATTTAAACACCCTATCTCGATTCTCGGCTCGAAAACCGGGACAGTTTCTTTCAGTTTTTATTATTATTATCATTATTTTTAGAGCCTCTTGTCGCATATGAGCAATTTCATTGCTGGCTTAAATCTAAGGGATTTTTCTGCATATTACAATTATCAATATTGATGGAATATACAGTAATATGGCACAACTAACCAGAAATGACGAATGGGCCACATAACCATCTGAGGGAGCGCGCGGAAGGGGGTAGATATTCAGAATACCCCAGTGACCTGACAAGAGTGACCTTAGTGGTAAAATACCATGGGCATGCGGGTCCAGAACGCTTGCAGGGACGTAACTTCCTCTTGGGATGATGGGGAGACTTACCCCCCTCCTCCCGAATCGTGAAAAAACACTACTCTGCATGTCAAAACAAAAAAAAAATACTTTTTTTCAGGGCATGACAGCTGAAACTTGTTAAATGTCAAATGTCAAAGCAAAACTCTCATAATTTTTTTCTTTTAAATAGGTTATAGATATGGAAAATTTGGAATGCGTTGCAGTAGGGGAAAAAAATACCCCCCCCCCCCAGTAATATCATGAAGTGACATCCCTGAAGGCTTGTTAGCTCATGATGGACTCCGTTCGCATTTCATAGGCCTTAATTTGTGAAAAGGTAAAAAACAAATATATTTTTATTCAGCATCGTTGTATTGCATCGAAGGTAAGGAAATCTGGATTAGGAGTGGAAGGAGAGAGGTGTCTCTTGTTTCTGTTAGTGTGGACTTTTTCTCATATGCCATGTACATTTCACTGAAATATACACGGCAGTTGTGGCATAAACTTAACTATAAAGTTTTTCATGTTTACAATGCGCATATTATAATGAACACATTTATATAACCCTACCGTTTTCTTAAATGCTTTGAATGTTTAAAACTTTAATGCATTTGCGAATACCGTGGAGCTATGCCTAAACATAAATAAATTTCAAAATATGTCATTTATGCGTGTGTGTGTACTTATAAATGTGGTGTGCGTGTGGTGTGTGTGTGTGTGTGTGTGCGTGTGTGTGTGGTGTGTGCTGTGTGTGTGTGTGTGTGTGTGTGTGTGTGTGTGTGTGTGTGTGTGTGTGTGTGTGTGTGTGTGTGTGTGTGAGGGGCAGGTGGGGAGGGGGTGGCGGAGCCCTCAATAATAAGCCACAAGCCTTTCCTTTTGGTTAAGCCCCTGGAATACGTTCCAAGTGATACACAACACTAGTCAGGAATGTTTCACACGGCACCACCCCGGCCGATGAATGTTTGGTATCAATATTGCCCTGAACTGAACTTTAACTATTAGGACAAGTGCTCTTGCGTTTGTTTTGCCCTGTTTCCTTTCTCTCTCTTCTCCTTCGCCTATCCTATAGTTTCCTTACTCTCTATTCTCCCTCACTTATCCTATATAGCAGGGGTCGGTAACCTTTTGAACATACTGAGCCAGTTGATTAATGCCTTCTTATTCATAACCTTGCGTGCCAGTTTTTTCAGCACTGTATACCCAGATGTATTTTCCTAAACATGCATAACACAAATGTAATATTTTTGTAGCATTTATTATTCTTTGTAACGAAAAATAGATATGTTTTATAATTTTAGATTTATACTCACCATCTTATCTTGCTGTTTAACTTTTTCTTTGCTCCTCTGAGTCACATGGCGTGCCATAGACAAGCGCTCTGCCTGCTACGTCTGGCACTCGTGCCATTGGTTGCCGACCTCTGCTATATAGTGCAATGTTTCTCAAGCTCACCTTGTCACGCACCCACCCACCACAGAGTCCAATAAGAGGAATCTGAACGGTAAACCTCAATTATCTGACCGCTTCAGGAGTTATGAGAGGCCACAGGACGTGCTCATGCACGGCATCGTTCAGCCGTCACAAGGGCAAGGTCTATATAAGTACTTCTTTAGACCTTGCACAAGGGTGCCACGCACGTCAAACGCGATAGTAGTGAAACTACATGGAAGAAGGGCCAGCGATGCGGCCCCACCTACAGAATCGGTGTCCACTTTGGAACCACTGGGTCATCTCTCCCCAGTGAGCCAGTCAATGGGAAGCCACCTCAGTGGGAGGGAGAGGGGGTCGTCCTAAGGTTGATTCAACTTATCAGAGAGGGAGTCAAGCCCTGAACCACGCCGTGACGTCAAATCAAGATAAAAAAATAAATAAGTACGTTAAATATTTACTCCTGACAAGTTGTTCTTTATGGTTTCCAGAGGGCACTGATAAGCTTACGATAATGGGAAAGGCTAGATTAGCAGCAACTCAAGGGAGTGTCATGACGTCTGATTGTGATGACGCCATAAAAGTTGCGATTCTATTTTTGGAGAAAAAAACTCATGGGGTTTATTATTCATTTTGTTATTTTCCATTTTCAAAAATGATGGAAAATAATTATTTTAATCGTTATATTTTCATTGAACAATCATCAAAATAGCCCTGTGGATGAGAAGAGTGGGCCATTATTTTTATGCATGATTCTCAAGTGGAATTGCTCGCTGTGGGAATCAAGCCATAGGCCTGTATTTTAACTCACCTGAAAGGAATTAAGTATACCTTCTGTTATTAATACCTCCATGCAGACAGACCTGGTAGTCCTGAAGAAAAATATTCTTCAGTTGAGAAGACAGGGCAGCAAGAAACCGGAAACTAACATCCTGCACAGGGATAATGAATGCAGCACTCCTGTATCGTTCCCTTGTTTGATGAATTGTAGGAAACTCTCGGTGTTCCATAAAGTAGTTGGTCGGTTGTGTAGGGCTTAAGGGCAGTTGTAGAGGTGCTTTCCTCTTTGGAGTGGATGATCAAGTTGGCACAAAAAAGTAAGGATTTCTATAACTACACCTGCACTAACACTGAAGTCTATTTTGTGGTTTTATTTCAATATAGTTTTCTATCATCATAAATTCGGGATTACATTGTAGCAACTAATGCATTAAATATAGCATAACTAGTGTCACTGCTGCTGGCCGATGGCATACTCCCCGTTTAAGGTTGTAGGACCTATAGAAATTGGTATGCCCTTGGAGGAGGTTAAAAGAAAATGTGAAGAACCAAACTCTAATAAGGTGTCAATGTAAACGTCTTTGATGCAATGGACGCGTGAATTAACCTCTCCGCGGCGGACTGTGATTAGGTTAGGTTATATATATATAATATATATTATATATATATATATATATATATATATATAATATATATATATATATATATATATATATACTCACACATGCCAAGGCACACTCACTCACGCGCGCTCTCACACTACGCACAAGCACAAACACGCATATATTTGTGTATAAATATGTATATATATATATATATATATATATATATATATATATATATATATATATATAATATATATATATGTAGAAGAAGAGGTGGAGGAGGAGGAAGAGGCAGGAGAATCAGGAGGAGGAGAAGAGGAGAAGAGATGGATTAGGAAGAGAAAGAATATTCAAATTCAAATTAATTTATTCCATTTGTTACAGTTGTTATCGTTATATACAGTGATTTTACACTACATTTAAATATAAGTTAAACATATATCAATGGTAGTACATATAAATCTATTGTTATATTTTGAAACCTGATGCCATAGGTGATTTGAGATGTTCCTTTAATTATTTTGAATGTATTTGAGTTCTGAATATTTCTTATATTACAAAGTAGTTGGTTCCAGATCATGGGTCCCCTATGTCTGTATGTGATCTTTTGATATATTGGGGGTTCACCTGTCTTGTTTGGACACAGGTTGTGTTACCTACAGTTGGAAGGGTTAAAAGCCATTTCGGATAAAAACCTTGGATCATTTCATTAATTAGTATGCAGGTACCATTGTTGCATTTGTGTTGTACTGTTAGCCAACTTTATTTATGTGCGGGGTAATGTGGTCGTACTTTTTTTATGTTACCAAGTGCTACTCTGGCAGCAAAGTTTGTAATTTTTTAATTTTCTGAATTTGATGTTTGTTTATTGTACCCCATATGTTTGGGCAATAATTAATTATAATGAGAACTAGTGTTTGTATAACAGATATTCTAGTTTCAACAAGGATTCTATTTTTGACATGGTTTAGGTAAATTATTGTGCCCATTACTTTTCTGTGAATGTTGTCGACGTGGTTCTCAAATGTCATGAATCTGTCGATGACTACGCATAGAATTTTACGGAAGTGTTCGGTCTTATGGAGCTGTCTTCAAATTTTATGGTCGTGTTTACAGGGATTTTGACGGTTTCCAAGTTGTTTACTGAATCACCATGGAGAAATTGTGAATCTTGGGCGCATTGAACAAGAAGTAAATTTTGGGCTATGATTGACAGATCATTTACGAATACTGTGAACAAGATTGGGCCATATATAGATCTTAGTGGAGCACCAAATGATACTATCTGTTTTGCTGATATATTCTTGCCAATTTTGACTGATTGGGTTCTATTATTTAGATAACTTCTGAACCATTATGTATCAATTTTGTCATTTATTAGTTTACTGATGAGGATTTCGTGATTGGCACAATCAAAGGCCTTGGACAAGCTCAAGTTTATATGGTTGTCTATATTCCCATAAATTATTTTTGTAATCTGCAATAAAACTGTTTCAGTAGACAAGCTGAATTCTGAAAGCCAGTTGTTGTGT
>NW_020871609.1:121610-131610 GCF_003789085.1 Penaeus vannamei | reverse complement strand
ACAGATTGTGGCTTCGCTTCCCCTTGCTTGAGGTCTGCCCAATAGGGTGGAGACGAGACTTGGGGATGCGCCAATAACAAACAAAAGATAAATAAACAATAAAAACATGATTACTCATCCAGACAGCCAAGTCACCATGTACACTGACTGTGAACCCCAAGATGGAGGGGGTCGCCGTCTGCCCCAACTCGATCACCTGCCAGCCTACAAGTCTATACATGGCTACATGTTGAGTCAATGCATGGCACACTGTTGAGTATGATACATTAAGCACACCTGTGAAAGGATACTGAAAGGGAAGCATGAGGGTCTACAGATAACAGCCTCTCCTCTCCCCCAGTGACATCAGGTGACCAGTTAATGTGAAAATACACAAGTAGATGTTAATGAATATTTGCATACTGATGCTCAGTGCTTGCAGGTAGATTGGCATAGACAACCCCACTGATACTGTTTTGCCTCTGATCTTCGCCTAAAGGACTATCAGTTTGGCTCACTTGAGGTGCGTAAAGAACTCCCAGGGTGTATGGATCATCGTACACATGCACATCAGGGTTTGGCGTCTGGTTCTCGGCTGGCTTATCCTGAAATGTTTATCACTGAACAGTTAAACACTTCTGTCATTCCAACAAGTGGGCAAAGTAAATGAAAATCAATACGCATGATGAAAAATCGCTTTGAGCACAAATGACTTACTGAAGCCAAAACTGCTTTTTTTCCTGGTCGTCTTCTTTCATTCAGACGATCCACCAATTTCTTGCTTCGCCTGAAGAGGAAAATAGTTACGTATCAAGTTTCCATAATTAGTAATGATAAGAATGCTGGAAGAATAAGACACTAGAGGAAATGGTTTCAGTTTTAGAGTTGAGAAAGTCGCGTATGTTAAAGGCAAGGAGTACTAAAAGAAAATGCAAAGTTTAAGTAAAGTCGGACACATGTACACACTGTATGCGCAGACATGAGACAGACCACAGCATGAAGGGCAGAAATCCGAGGACGATGAGAAGAAGGAAGGCCAGCAGGACCGGGATCCACACTGGGAGGGCTCTTGCGGATGGCATGGCGACCTCTGCTGCAATCGCTAAGTTGCAGTGAAGTCTGTTGCACGCTGCCACCTCGGTGCGATAGCTTTCTCCAGGGGTGAGGCCTTTTATCTTGGAGGGGGGGAGGAGGTAGTTTCAATGACACATCTGTGAGTAACGGTTATTGCTTTCTCTGCAGCAAAGCAATGTGATGGGGTGACGATTGCATTGAACATAATATTGATAATACTAATAAAGAACGTTTTAGTAAAACCATTGATGATGAGAGGAAAGAATGGATTCCGGGTGCTGATCTGCGGCTGAGCAATGCCGTTCAAGCGCTTGCCCTGCAGCTATACGATGGGGAAAAGAGTGTGATCCTTGCTCGTCCATACAAATGGAAACAGACCGTCAGCCCGGAGCAGCTCGGTCAAACGAACGAGGTACCAATATCTGACCACATATACAGATACGTATGTCCGACGGGGACCCTCTGCTGCTTGTGGCCCCTGGGGCCCTTGCAAAGGGCTTCAAAATGCGCTAGATTAACACGCGAGGTGCCGTCTGAAACCAATTTAAGGTGAAAGGGTATGTCACACTGTGTACCACGTGACCTATGCCGGAGGTCATTTAGTACACTGTTTTGAGTGCTACCTCGAATGTTAAACCAAGGCCCCCTGCAACCCAGACTAAATATGAAGTCGGAGCCCTTTTAAGGGTGTCTTGCATTGACACAGGTTCACAGGCGGGCTCTTTGTAGCAGATGATTTGTCCTTGCATTGCTCATCCCTTACTTTGGAAAGTTTGTTTGGGAATTTGAAAAAGGTTTCAAATGCTACCTCGAATGTTGAACCCAGGCTACACGTGAACTAAGCAGAGAATTTGTCCGGCATAGGTCACGTGGTACACAGTGTGACATACCCTTTCACCTTAAATTGGTTTCAGACGCGTGTTAATCTAGCGCATTTTGGAGCCCTTTGCAAGGGCCCCAGGGGCCACAAGCAGCAGAGGGTCCCCGTCGGACATCCATATCTGTATATGGTAGGTTAACCACTGACCGCTCTGTGGTCAGATATTGGTACCTCGTTCGTTTAACCGAACTGCTCTGGGCTGCCGGTCTAAAAATCTCTTTGGCTGAACCCCCCCCCCCCTTAACAGACTCCACCCTGACCGAGGCTATTGAGGGACTCAGGCGCTGATTGGTGTGCTCTTTGCATGGTGAAATTTCCATTTAAAAGGCGCCCTACTGCCTGATGACAAAAGTTGTATGAAACTAACCACGGTCGTTCCCACTAGGTACCTGCTAATACAACGGAGCCACCTCGAGCAAATTTCAGGCATCAGGTGCCATCTGAGCATGAAACTGAGGCTGGGTCTGGTCCCTCCTGTCAAGGTTAGATCACCAAATTCAAGTACTTTAAGGCATGCATTAGAACGATGTTTAACACACCATGAGACGGGTGCGGTTTTAAGAATACAGCCAACCTTGATCAAATTTTACACCAATTGTTTCATGATAAATGAATTTAGGAGTTGAAAAGTCTCAGCGGAGCATGCCTAGAACCCCTTATAAAGGCTCACCCCATCCATGAGTTTACATTCATGTTATTAATGCCCTTAACCATACCCAACTGATAATGATGATATTCACCTTGCACCGATGCACTTGGAGCGTGTCCTCTTCGCACGTGTCGACTTTCCCATCAACCAAGACGGTGTAGTTGACAAGGATGCCCTGAGGCCTGATTGGCGGCGCCCACGAGAGAAGGACCTGCGAGGTGTTCCAGGGAATGGCAAGGAGATCGCGTGGCGGCGACGGGACTGTTTCGGTTCAAGATTTGCATATCAATAAGTCACTCAATAACTCACTCAGGCCGAAGCTGTAGACGCTGACGATTTTCTGATTTGTCACCATATCTTCTCAAAGAAGTTTTTTTTTTTTTATTATCAAACATGAGCTAAGTAAACATGACGGTGAAAATCAAGAGGTGGTACGATTGGAAATGCACTTCAGAGCGTAACGCTGAGGGGAGGAAGAGAAGGAGAGGAATAGGAAGAGGAGACGGAGGGGGAAACGGATGGAAAGAGAAATGGAGAAAGAAAGAGAAAAAGGAGGATGTGGAGAGGAACATGACAAGAGGGGAAGGAGGGGGTAGGAAGAGGACGCAGCCAGAGCGGCCCACTAGAAGGGTATGGAAGAGAACATAGAGAGACCACTGCGACCTACCGCCAGGGAGAGTCCTTGCCTTTCGTGACACAGCGTCGGAGCCAGCACTTCCTTTGTTCCAGACTCTCACCTGCAAAGGTTTATCAAGGTATAATTTTCATATTCAAAGAAAGTACATTTGGACAAGAAAAGAAAACGGCTAAATTTCATTACCGTGATTATCAATAAAGAGAAGCGTGCCTCGTGTTTTTTTTTTTTGTTTTTTTTCCTAGTGATGAAATATCATTGAGGAGCACTGTAATATTCATTATGCAGATGAGCAGACATCGGCAATTATCCGAGATCAGATAGAAAACTTAGATGAGGAGATAAATGTTCCGACTACTTGCGGGGCCGCCTAATCAACAACTCCCTCCCTTGTGTGTGTGTGTGTGTGTGTGTGTGTTGTGTGTGTGTGTGTGTGTGTGTGTGTGTGTGTGCGTGTGTGTGTGTGTGTGTGTGTGTGTGTGTGTGTGTGTGTGTGTGTGTGTGTGTGTGTGTGTGTGTGTGTGTGTGTGTGTGTGTCCTCCTAAGGATTACACTGTCGTTGCAGGCCTAACAGTCATTCAGTGCTCTGACAGACTTGAGATGCACTACTTGATTCACATATTTCGCGGCGAACTTCTCACTCTAAACCGACCAAGCATCACTTACACTGACAGGGACTCGCCTCCGAGACCTCTGCGCTCTCTCCACTTCTCTTACCTCTATCGTATAGTCTGAATCGGGCTGGAGATGCCTGACGGTGAAAGCCCACTTCCCGGAGCCATTAATCAACTTACGAATGGGCTCAATAGACGTCCACAGCATTTTGCATGTGTTGCTCACGTCTATTGACACCCTGTCCAATTCTCCTGTGGGAGGAGTGTCGCCCGGGTCTTCCCAAGTCAGTCTCAAGGAACGGTCGTCTGGAGTGACCGTCAGGTTTCTTACTTTTCCTGGCTCTGCGGGGGATATAGCCAGGGATGTTAAGCGTGCATGGTTCCGCTTTATTTGTGCGTGCGAAAAAAAAATACAGTGTATGGAATGGAGTCTCGAATGTAGCGCAGAATCCTTTTGCCATCACACATGCAACCCGCTCCATGAAAACCGAGGCTCACGTTCTCTGAAATCTAGCAACGTGTGGATAACAAGAACTTCGATGTTTATCATATACACCTTAAGTGATCTCGGAGGTTCGTCTTCCCTGTGAGATAAACTGAGCCCTGTGACTATTTCAGTCATCTGGATCGCCGCGGGTACAAATAGTGCCGTCTGAAACCAATTTAAGGTGATGGCTAAACAAATAAGCAAACAATTCTACTTGCTTCTGAAAGCTAAGGAAAAGCGCGAGCACTCACTTCCAGACGGTGTTGTTAGAGAATCGCATATCTTCCGGGACCATTCATCCTCCTGCTGTCGAATCTGGACGCACACTGCGATCCGTGCATAGTGTGGGACAGGTATTTGCAGTATTTCAGCCTCAGTCGAGTTCACAAATGTGGTTTGGTTGGAAGTGTAGTTGCTTGAAAGTGCTCTGGATGTTATCTGGGGAGATGAATATGTGGGAACTCACTCTCTCTCTCTCTCTTTCTCTCTCTCTCTGTGTCTCTCTCTCTCTACTTTCCTCTTTTTCTCTCTCTCCCTTACTCCCCCACACTCTCTTTCTCTCCCACTCTCTCTCTCTCTCTCTCTCTCTCTCTCTCTCTCTCTCTCTCTCTCTCTCTCTCTCTCTCTCTCTCTCTCTATATATATTATATATATAATATATATATATATATATATATATATATATATATATTTCCTCTCTCTCTCTCTCTCTCTCTCTCTCTCTCTCTCTCTCTCTCTCTCTCCTCTCTCTCTCTCTCCCCGATACGCCCTGGGATCTGCCTTGCCCGGGTCTTGCACAAGCACGAGACATGTCCGCGGCGCGCTACCACTTCTTCAGAATAAACAGCCAATGCAGAACTTGTGTATCTATACACCCACCCAAGTCAGTGGAAAACAAAAACCTGAACACTCTCTCTCTCTCTCTCCCTCCCTCCCTCTCTCTCCTCCCTCCCTCCCTCTCCCTCTCTCCCTCTCTCACTCTCCCCCTCCCTCTCTCCTCTCTCTCTTTCCTCTCTCTCTACTCTCCCCCCCCCCCCCACTCTCTCTCTCTCAGCTCAGGTCACAGGAAAGGTCGTTGAAGGTGTGAGTGCGAGAATGAGAATGAGGGTCAGCTTGGATGACCTTATATATCCCTTGGCTGGCGGCGTGGCTTGTGGGTCAAGCGAGGACAGGCAGCGAGCGTGGGGCAGCTAGAGTGGGCGCCCACTTGGTATGGATAGGGACCCACGTGGGGACCAAGCGGACCACTAGCTATGAATGCAGTATGCTTGCAGCATGCTGTATTGCACCCTCTATACTGTTCGGCGATATGGAAGTTACTAATAAGGCAAACCGTATTCGTACGCCTGTTGTTGATACCGGATGTTTGTACCAAGTAGCTTGTTCTAAATATACACCACGCTGTCCGGCACGAGGTACAACTTAGGTCGCCAGAGGTCAGAAGACAGAACTGACCTAAGAGCGGCCCAGCCTGACCCTTCTCACTACTTCGCTCGCTACTCACAGGGTCAGAACAAACGCCCCGACCATTCCGACAACCAGTGGGAGCTGACCGACAAGATCCCTGCCTTGCTACCACTAACACCGACTAACGCTGTCAATAAAGTGGAGAAACAAGAAGATTGTGTGTTTCTCTGACCCTGTCATTCAGTATAGTGCCACTCTGTATAACTTAATTAGAGACCATTATACTCTCTCTCTTCTCTCTCCTCTCTCTCTCTCTCTCTCTCTCTCTCTCTCTCTCTCTCTCTCTCTCTCCTCTCTCTCGCTCTTCTCTCTCTCTCGCTTTCTCGTCTCTCTCCGTCTCTCTCTCTCTCTCTCGCTCTCTCTCTCTCTCTCTCTCATCTCCCTCTCCCTCTCCTCGCGCGAAGAACTCTCCTGCTCTCTTCTCTCTCCTCTCTCTCTCTCTAACTTACCTCTCTCTCTTTCTCCTCTCTCTCTCCCTCTCCTCCCTCTCCCTCCCCACTCTCTCTCTCTCTCCCTCCTCTCTTCCTCTTTCTCTCACTCTTTCCTCACTCTCTATCCTCTCTCTTTCCCTCCTCCCTCCTCCCACCCTCCCTCTCTCCCTCTTTCTCTCAGTCACTCACACTCTCTATCTATTCATCTATTTATTTATCTACTATTTGCTATATATCTATTTTTTTGCTCTCTATTTCACTATTTATCTCTCGATGTATGTATTAATCACACTCTGGTTATCTACTTATCTGTCTATCTATTTTTCACTATTTTTCGCTATCTATTTACTCACTATTTATCTCTGTTTCACTATCTATCCCTCTGGGCCGGTATCTATCAAAATACTATCCGTAAGTGTACTGAGCAGACGAAATTTCAAATCACTCAGCGTACCGAAGTGCACTTACGTGGATGATGAGGCTCAGGGCCGTACTCTAAAGACATTCGAACGGCGGCGCTCGCGGTCAAGGTCTATATAAGTACTTAAATAGACCTTGCTCGCGATCTGGCGCTCACGAGCGACTCGAATCCTGACTCTAAAGACAAGGCGACGCCAGGGACCGACTCGAATCCTGACTCTAAAGACAAGGCGACGCCAGGGACCGACCGAGGGGCGACGCGGACTCGAATCCTGACTCTAAAGACAAGGCGGACGCAAGGGGCCGCCGCCGCCCCACGCTGGCGTTCGGCCGCCACGAAAAGGGCGAACTCCCGTAATAACCGCTACTATCTAGCGAATCAAAGCATGGAATTGGCGCGAAATTTGATGCTTGTTGACTTTTTCATCAAGGCGATCGCTTCAAATGCCGATAAAAATATTAACCTACAGCTTATCTTATAGAAATAAATATAGAAGTATCTTATAGAAATGAAAGAGAGGTTCATTAAACATGCACTTACACCTTAATACTGTCACACATATAGAATCAGACACATACACATACGCTATTTATAATACCTGCTTGTTTCCCCTTAATCCTTCTCACCTGCCAGTTTTACTCTTTATTTCCCTCTCATTGTTAACAGTATTACTATTTACATGTTTCATTGTGGGAATAATAACCCATTGTTAAAACCATGTTTATGTGAAATTTTCAACAAATTAATCTTCTCTGACACACACACACACACACACACTACACACACACACACACACACAAACACACACACACACAACACACACACACACACACACATATATTAATATTATATATATATATATATATATATATATATATATATGTATATATATATATATATAATATATATGTAAATATATGTAATATATATATATATATATATATATAATATATATATATATATATATATATTATATATACATAGGTATATATATGCATACATATACATACATATATATATATATATATATATATTATATATATATATATATATATATATATATTATACATATATAATATATATAACATATATATATATATATATATTATTATAATATATATATAATATTATATATATATATATATATATATATATATATATATATATATATATATGCATATGTGTACACACTATACATATGTATACGTATACATATATATATATATATATATATTATAATATATATATATATATATATATATACATATACACCTATATGTAAATAAATGTACATATTTATGTATGGGCATACACATAACTTTGATATTACTTTAAAACATAGGTGAATGGCTACATGTGGACTGCAATTGAAATTAGCAGATAATCTTGAATGATCCCAGGCCTTTGCGAATTTATGTTTCAAGGAAATATTACAGTAAGATGCAAGCACTTTCCAACGATAGGTCTCCTTCGTGACAGCAAAGCCATGCAAACACGCAGTCAAAAATGTCAGGGCATTACTGAGTTTCCTGGTGTATCAGGGGAAATTGGCCTTTTAGGGACACAATGACCATGTGATCCTTCTTTAGAATTATATGTGGTGCTTGTACATGACATCTGTAAAACTGCAGATTTTTGGTAAACATTAACTGCAGCACAGAATTAGAACAACCTCAGTACATAGAATGTTTGCTTGAAAATGTTGTATGTACGCCCTCATATCTCATTTCTAATATATGCAGCCCGATTCATTGAAGAATCATGAATCTGATTGTAATAAGGCATTTGATATGTGTCAGAGAAGATTAATTTGTGACAAATTTCACATAAACATTTAACAATGGGTTATTATTCCTACAAATGAACATGTAAATAGTAATACTGTTAACAATGAGAGGAAAATAAAGAGTAAAATTGGCAGGTGAGAAGGATTAAGGGGAAACAAGCAGGTATTATAAATATAAGTATTTATACCTGTTTGTATATGTTAGAAAGATTACGAATGTGTGACAGTATTAAGGTGTAAGTGCATGTTTAATGAACCTATGCCATAAGATAAGCTGTTGGTTAATATTTTTTATCGGCATTTGAAGCGATCGCCTTGATGGAAAAGTCAACAAGCATCAAATTTCGCGCCAATTCCATGCTTTGATTCGCTAGATAGTAGCGGTTATTACCGGAGTTCGCGCTTTTCGTGGCGGCCGAACGCCAGCGGTGGCGGCGGCGGTCCCTGTCTTTAGAGTCAGGATTCGAGTCGGTCCCTGGCGTCGCCTTGTCTTTAGAGTCAGGATTCGAGTCGGTCCCTGGCGTCGCCTTGTCTTTAGAGTCAGGATTCGAGTCGGTCCCTGGCGTCGCTTGTCTTTAGAGTCAGGATTCGAGTCGGTCCCTGGCGTCGCCTTGTCTTTAGAGTCAGGATTCGAGTCGGTCCCTGGCGTCCTTTAGAGTCAGTTCGCGGTCCTTTTAAGAGTCAGGATTCGAGTCGGTCCCTGCGTCGCCTGCTTTAGTCAGTTCGCGGTTGGCGTCGCCTTTTTAGAGTCAGGATTCGAGTCGGTCCCCTGGCGTCGCCTTGTCTTTAGAGTCAGGATTCGAGTCGGTCCCTGGCGTCGCCTTGTCTTTAGAGTCAGGATTCGAGTCGGTCCCTGGCGTTGCCTTTCTTTTAGAGTCAGGATTCGAGTCGGTCCCTGGCGTCGCCTTGTCTTTAGAGTCAGGATTCGAGTCGGTCCCTGGCGTCGCCTTGTCTTTTAGAGTCAGGATTCGAGTCGGTCCCTGGCGTCGCCTTGTCTTTAGAGTCAGGATTCGAGTCGGTCCCTGGCGTCGCCTTGTCTTTAGAGTCAGGATTCGAGTCGCGTCCCTGGCTTGATTTAGAGTCAGGATTCGAGTCGGTCCCTGGCGTTCGCCTTGCTCTTTAGAGTCAGGATTTCGAGTCGGTCCTGGCGTCGCCTGTCTTTAGAGTCAGGATTCGAGTCGGTCCCTGGCGTCCTTGTCTTTAGAGTCAGGATTCGAGTCGGTCCCTGCGTCGCCTTGTCTTTAGAGTCAGGATTCGAGTCGGTCCCCTGCGTCGCCTTGTCTTTAGAGTCAGGATTCGAGTCGGTCCCTGGCGTCGCCTTGTCTTTAGAGTCAGGATTCGAGTCGGTCCCTGGCGTTTGTCTTTAGAGTCAGGATTCGAGTCGGTCCCTGGCGTCGCCTTGTCTTTAGAGTCAGGATTCGAGTCGGTCCTGCGTCGCCTTGTCTTTAGAGTCAGGACTCGAGTCGGTCCCTGGCGTCGCCTTGCTTTTAGAGTCAGGATTCGAGTCGGTCCCTGGCTTTGCCTTGTCATTCGAGTCAGGATTCGAGTCGGTCCCTGGCGTCGCCTTGTCTTTAGAGT
>NW_020871609.1:111610-116610 GCF_003789085.1 Penaeus vannamei | reverse complement strand
AGTGTTGATAACAGAAAATGTTTTTGTACGTTTAGCAGCTGCTTCCAAGACTTCCATACTCTTGTCGTTGCATGTTAATGATAAAAGACTCACGACAATATACTACATAGTTTGTCCAAACGGTGGCCTTTTCATTTTGTAATCTTATGGATAATAATTCGTTTTTCTTCAATATGAAAGACACATGATATGAATTATATTTAAGGAAGTACAGTTATTACCAATGAATTTATTTATGGGGAAAAATAATAAGGGACATGATGATTTTATGATAATGGCAAAGGTAATGTTAACGCCAACAATAATAGTAATAAGGATGATGTTAATCAACGCACTCTTGTAGACATAATTACAAAAAGCAGCTGAGTGGGGCCGGGGGGGGGGGGAGTAACGCCATTCGCTAATAAACGAATACAACGTTGACTAACTCTTAAATTTCACATATTTTTCTTTCCAGGCAGACGCCAATTTAAAAGCCCCACTCACCCCCCCCCCCCCTTTCACGTCTACGCCTTTTCTTTATCTCACAAGAATCTAAATATTATAAGGAAAGAGAAGTAGAGATAGATAGGAAGATAAGGAGAAGCAAAACTTGGTTTATGACAAAATATAACGGAAAAGAGTAAGACAGTGACACGGATGACGGCTGATAGATGCGAGAATGGTAATGATAAGCATAAAGAAATAAAGCGCTGGGTTACAAGACGTAAGCACAAGTAACAAATTACATAATGAGTGCGACATGACGCAAGTAACATAATAGAGAAAGGAACATAACAGACAACACAATGTGACACTGTATAGGGAGTGATGTGGTGGAAAGAGACATGCCTCGAGGAAAGGTATATTTCACAGAAAGGGGCACGTGTTGCCGCAAATTGGATGCAGGAAAATTAGATGTCTCGAGATTGGAATGGATGAGAAGAAGACGACTTCACACTGAAGGTAAGGTTCACTAACCGAGGCCCGGAAGAGCAAGGAAGACGGCAGCAGCAATGCCTTTGTTGACCTCCATGCCGGCTGTCAAGGTCAAGGCCAGGAAGGTCGGAGCCAAAGGCAGACAAACCTTGCCTTGGTTATAAAGAGAATCGTAAACTCAGTCGCTCTGAGCACCCTGGTTCCCTCAGCAATCGTGCGGTTGACAGCACCCCGCACTCTTCTCCTCTCTCACGGGCGACCGGCGGGCTTGCGGAGACCGCCAGCGCGAAAGGACAACTCTTTCGCGACCGAAGCACGAATCCGAGCCTGTATCTTGCGCGGATATCCTGCGCCTCTGGGTCGTGCGCGTGACATTTCTCGTTTCTGCCGTTGCTCGTTGCGATGGCGGCCGAACAGGGCCCTGGCCCTCGGCGTCCCAATGCTTTCGGTTCGTGTGCAATGCGAGGCAGAAAGAAGGGGAAAATTCGCACTTGGATATTTATTGCAATACTTTGATGCTATATTCTTACAGCTCTCGGGTCATGGTTGTTGTGAAGAGGTGTATATTTTCCTTGCTGGAGTACGCGAGTATTCATCAAAATCTAACTAGAGGTCGTCTTGTTATAATACACGCACACACATGTATTTTACATACACACATAATGCATAAGGGACATAAAGATAAAGAGAAAGAGAGAGTCTGTCTGTCCATCTCTGTTTCAGACAGATTGATACTGAAGGAAAGAAAAAGTAGGTTTTTTTTTATAAAATGGATATATATTTTTTTTTTTTTTTTTTTATCCGGGCTTCTACGAGTAAATGTGATATAAAACTTTTAAACGTCATAAAAGAAATATCTGTGTACTGATGACTTGTTGAATAAAATTGACTGAATAACGAAGATTGCAAGAAGAATAGTTAGTGAAATAACGGTGTCTTTTAGATGTCTTCACCAGAAACAAGATTTTGCTGTATTTACTGAAAAAATGATATTTAAATAAGTGATACTTTTCTAGGAATACAGCTACGATGCGAAATACAATGATAAGAAATATCAGAGAAAAGGGTATTGGAAAAATTATAGATATTCTAACATTGATAATATTGAAAGTGACAGATATATAATACTAGTGATGATGGTAATGATAATGAGAGTGATTATTAATGATGTTGATGATTACAAGAATGATAATGATGTAGAAGAATGAATGAGACCGAACCTCTTCACAAAATATGTCTTGTATTACGAAGATATTATTCATTCTCATTCATACCTTTTCGACACTTGACAACGTGAATGCGGTTCATTGATAATGATGGTAATAGTGATAAGAGTAATACTGTGAATGATGATGGCAATAATAATAGTAATAATTACTACAGTAATATAATGGCAATAAAAATCGTAATGATGCCGATAACCTAACATTAACAGTATAAATAGCGGTGATAACATTAATACTATTGAAAACGGTAATGATACTGTGACTATTTGAATAATCTTACTCTTACTTTTCTGTTAAAGCATTTCGTTTCATAAGCCTTTCTTACCATATTCTGAAGACTGACAACCGAAATTCAATAGTGCAATAACAATAACACTTCTTAGAACATTCGCGGAAATGTCTACCTTGCAATATTATTATTGTTAACCATCAGGCATCACCTGGAATTCATGAGGATATAAAGATTGGTTATGATGTATTTACGCAGTTTTAACCAAAAACAGATAATATTAAGTTAAATGACAATAGATGAACTGCACGGAAAGACGCGAGTCCACGGCCAGACAGCCTGACCATCGCTAGGAAAGGGGGGGGGGGGGAGAGGGTGATCTGGATTCGCTGGACGAAGCAGGAGTGAGTGTTCTGCCGTCTCAGTCCCATCCTAAGGCCGCGTACGCACGTGTTGCATTTCCACGTGTAGTATCCTCGTCGCGTAGCAGTCTGGACGGGATAGCGGTGCACCGTTGCGTGTGAAAATATGATACAAACTTACGCAACGGGCTCCATCCGCCATTTGTCGGTCTTTTGCCGTCACGTCAAAGATGAATGCACAACTCACCAACCCTCGCGTGGACGGGGAGCGTGGCATCGTCCCACTGCACGTTCAGTCTTCTTAGCCAACATAGTTGTTCCACATCACCCAACTTGCACAGAGTTCAGGCACCTACCAACGCCGTGGCTTCTTCTTCTTCTTCTTTTACGGATTTAATGTTCATGAATAAAAATATACGCGGCCGACGCCAACTGCACATTTGCACTCATGGCTCCTGTCAGGAGGAAACTGAACGATGCTGTTGCACCACGGAACGATGGTACAACACGCGGATACGCAACAAGTGGGTACAATACCCTGTTACACCGTATCGTATCTCTGGGTGATCTACAGCGATGATACGATACGTGGAAATGCAACGTGTGTACCACCTTAATAGGTATTAACAAACAAACAATGTATACATAATAATATATTAATACACACGTAATATAAATATATATATATATATAAATATATATATATATATTATATATATATATATATATATATATATAATATAATATATATATATATATATAAATACGTATATATGCACATATAAATAAACCTTGTATACATATACATACATACATACATATTCATATGTGTGTGTATGTATATATATTATGTACACACACACAGATGGTATTATTGAAAATTTCCCTGGTATTATTGGAAATGCAACCCCACACCTAATTTAAGAATCTGAGCTTACCATGTGGTAGAACACATCATTCTATAAAAGTTTACTTCTATATCATTTTCTGCGCAAATTGATAATAACGGTGTTATAGATGGTATAAAATCCACGATTTCCAGGAGCCGCAGGAACCTTCCCTCCAACGCCGCCAAAATGACAAAAAGTCGTTAAGAGCGACGGGAAATCGGACGGATTTGTAGCGGATGACATATGCGAGGGAAATCAAATGAGCCAATTAGATTCGTGCGTGAACGTGACGTGAGCAGAGACACTCAATAGAACCAATCAGGTAAGGAATAGATCATCACGTGACAATAGAAGCTGGGCCTAGAAGCCGTTTGAAATTCAAATCAGTTCCAATGTGGCTAAACAGTGTGTACGTTGTGAGAACAATTATTTCTATTTCTCCGCACTGTAAGATATCGTGTCATTACAGAAATGACAGACACCAGTGAGTTCGTGGTGCATGGAAAAGGATTAAAAAAACAAAACGAAGAAGCAGTGTAAGCAAACGCAATTCCTGCGAACAACGACCTGGAATACCCCGACGATCCCAGTGACCCGTAGCTGGGTCTGGGCTCTCTCCTGCCGGAACATGCGAGGGGAATATTTTGCACATCAGGGAGGGTGGAGGGAGGGACGGCACCCCCCTCCCCCCCCTCCGAAAGGGGTTGTAAGGGGGCGAAGCCACCTATATCTACTGAAAACGTGTCAGATACCTGGTTTTCCCGGGTTCTATCCTGCCGGAACATACACGGTGAAGATTTTGTAGACCAGGCGCCCCCCCCCCTGAAAAGGGGTTTAAGGAGGCGGAGCCCTCTATACAACCCGGAAATGTTTCAATATACAATGCTAGTAATCTACCAATATTTCTCGAAATTCCTTAATATGCAGACCTATCATACCCTCTCCAGCTATCAGGACCGGTATCGGAGTTATGCTTCGTTTGCTATTAGCGGCGTCTATCAATCAGGTTAGTGCCTTTAAAATTCTAGATTATTGTAGGTTATCGCTCCGCATCTAGTTCGTGCGCTCTATCCTGCCGTGAATACGTGGTGGAAGTTTTTGCCCTCGCGGGGTTGGGGATTTATATATATATTATATATATATATATATATATATATATATATATATATATATTATATATATATATATATATATACACACACACACACACACACACATATACATAGATATTGATATATAATATATATATATTATATACTCACTTAAATACTATATATATAATATTACTATATATATATATATATATATATATATATATATATAGCTATAGTATATGTATTGTGATGTTTATCTGTCTTATATATGATATATATGT
>NW_020871609.1:89110-96610 GCF_003789085.1 Penaeus vannamei | reverse complement strand
ATATATACATAATATACATACATATATACATAATATACATACCAATATATACATACATATATATATACACAAATCCAAGCAGCCATACATACATAGAGAAATACATCCCCCCCAAACCCACACATGTGTATGTATGAAAGTCTGTATATCTGTATATGTATATATGCATATGTATAAATATATTAATGTGTGTGTATATATATGTATATCTATCCATGCATCCATCCATCCATCTATCCATCCATCCATATTAATAATTAAACACTTTAAATCTCACCTATTTCTGGGAATCCAACGTAGCGTAACTGATACGGCAACTCTGGGTGATCTACAGCTCGTCTTACTCTCAGCATAACACCTTGTGATGTAGGACCAGGTGTGGGTGCAGCTGCATTTTTTTAAAGATAATTGGTATACAATCATAAAACATTGTAATTATATGATGATAATACAAAATAATACAAAATCTTATATATAAGAATATATATCGGAGATACATAAAAAGCAACACAAATGTTCACAATCATTCACATATCTCCGTGTGTGTGTGAAGGCACACACACATACACAAAAGAAAGCAAGCATGTACAGCTGGACATATAAGAACACAAAAAAAAATTGTACATTATTCTTATTCTTGACTGGTAATGAAAACCTAACCATTACATCTGCTACTTTATTTTTCAAGTGTCAGTTCCAGGATTTGGGTTACTTATTTTGTCAAGGTATTTTGACCCCAATCTTTGGTGATAGATGTATCCATTACGAACACATCTTTTGATCAGTGATGTCTCTGCTTTGAGGCTAGAAAGATCTTCCATCACTCTGCGTAAGGGGTCCTTGCTTCCTCTATGACCATCTGTGGGAATGGTCAGATACTCCAGAGCATGGAAATAGTGTCCTCCTTGGAGCCGGTGCTCTTCCAGTCATGGCTCATGGATCATACATTCCTCACTTGTTCATCAATGAAAATAATGCAAAAAACGCTTCCTAAATGACCACTGAGTCTAATCACACTTTAAGAGCTTAGGGCACTCATGGCAAGTCATTCCTGTAACCACAGTCTTCAAGCCAAATTTTTCATGACAATGTTTACACTGTCCAGATCGTAGGGGTTACAACTTAGTGTGCATCTCTTTATTTGACATTGTTTTGCCAGTCACTATTTTGTCTAACTGAGATGTCTAACCCTTAGTTCACATTGCTCTTCCTGTGGCCAACACAGGGTACTGTTGGTGGATGTCATATGTCTGAGAAACAAGTACACTCCAAATGGGCTACTTGCAATGTGCCAGTGGGCATGCGAAGAGGGTTGCCTGTGTATGTTTTAGCCCTGTAGTAAGCACAAGATTTCTCCTTGTGGGACATTGCTGTACCTTTAATAGTTCTACTACCTTTTCATAACAGCTGGCTATGTCAGTTCAGAGGTCATGGCTTACTTTGCCTCTTTACAGTTGCAAAGGTTATCTACCGTTTCTTTCTAAAAGCAAAGTGTTACCCTACCATAGAATTCACTTCAGACCACCTGCTTGCAGTCCATCCTCTGCACTCTTCTATTTGCCGTGACGATGTCTCATTGCAGGCAATCAATCAGGATGCCTCCCAAGTTCAGACGTGAGACTAGCCCTCAATACTCCCTCTTTGTCATGTGTGCCACACTGATGTTTCATTCACTTCCTTCCTACTTTTTGCAAGTATTTTATCGGCCTCTGTACCTGAACTCAAGAACAGAGAATGGGTAAGATATGATGAAAAATGTGTATTTTTCAGTCTATTGAGCTATGATATCTCACTCCCTTTCTGTTTCATCACTGGTACTCTTGTTGTCCTAAATTTTAGAATCTGAAATGCTGTTTGATGCTGGAGAAGGTGAGGGGAGAGGTGGATGATGGGGAGTTAAGGAGTAGTCAGCAAGTGGATTTTTGTTTTCACTTGCTGGTAATGACACATGCAGTTTTCGCTACAAACACTTTCAGTTAAGATTTCTAGATGGACCCTGACATGAGCTAAACATAATCCAAAGTAGTTCTGTTCACTGATATTTGTATGGAGTAGCTAAAAGCAGCCACTTGGACTTGCTCCTAGTCTGTCCCTATTCACAAGGGCCACTAATGCTCCCTTTTCATTTCATTTGCTATGTCTGGCACTGATGTATTGAATAATATCTCAACAGCCCTTGTTTATATGTTTCCTATATTGCAAAGTTTCTCTCAGTTCTAGGCTAATCAAGTTTATAAAATAATAGTTTTCATATTACATATGGGTGAAGCAATATTGAATTATTGTGTTGACATATTACAGACTATCAGGACCCAATATCCACCCCTAATGCTTTCAAAACTTTAAAATAGGTCAGCCTAGCCAACAGGATCTAGGGTAGGGCTGGGAGGAAGAGTGTACTTAAAACAGCACACCCCTTTGTGGCTAGGCCTAAGCTGTGTACAGGCAGCCCATCCATTGCGATGGCTATAGTTATGCCCTCTGCATCAGGATGCTTTTTTTCATTGTCCTCAAAATTGAGATTTTTTATGCTGTATCTGCCTTCCCATTGCAAAAGAAAGATAGTCTAACCATGCTAACAGAATGAATTCAAACTAATCATTCACAAAATTTACCTGAAAAATCCTTCAAAAGGAACACAATCTCATGATCATGAAATGTTTCTGGTTGGATGTCAGCATTATCACAGAGTCCTCGTAGTCTATCAATCACTACTAATAGTGATGCATCCAACACTGATCCTGAAAAAATACAGGTATATATTAGAGTCTGCAATACTAACAAAAAATATATATATTTATAGTGTTAACCCATCATTGCTGGGAAAGTGTACCATTCATTGTGGCAATGCTTTGTGAAATGTTTGAGCACACTGATGGCACAAAAGTCAATTAGTAGACCCTGTGACCTCACCAGAATTCACCTTTTCTTGAGTTTACCGGATTTTTTTTTTCACAATTGTCAATGTTGTTATTATCATTATTATTACGGATGTTATAATCATTTGAGTATTATTTACACTACCAACAGTAGTACAAGATAGCAGAAAATATTTCTTTAAAAAAAAAAAAAAAAAAAAAAAAAAAAAAAGGTAAACAGGTGAGATAGCTAGTACATATAAGAAAATTAATTGGTGACAGTACTTGTGGAGCCATCTATTAATAAATTAATAAACTAATCTCACATTGGCCATGGCACGTATAGTTAACAAAACTTCCAATTAGTACATCACTTGTCTGGAAGTTGCAATTCTTATCTGGCAATACTTTTGCAGTACGTAGTATTCCATGAATGGAGAGGTAATTGGTTGAAATAATTGTACAAATAAGTACAACACGTGTGTGTGTATCAATCTATTCATCATTCTATAAACCTACCTTTATATGCGTGTATGTAGATATGTATGTATAAGTATGTGTGCATATATCGCATTAAGACACACACACACACACACACACACAACAGAAACACACACACACACACACACACACACACACACACATTCACACACACACACACACACACACACACACACACACACACACACACACACACACACACACACACACACACACACACACACACACACGGCACACACACACACACACACACACACACACACACACACACACACACACACACACACACACACACACACACACACACACATCACACACACACACACACACACACACACACACACACACACACACACACACACACACACACACACACACACACACTCACACACACACACTCACACACACACACACACACACACACACACACACACACACACACACACACACACACACACACACACACACACACACACACACACACACACTCACTCACTCACTCACTCACTCACTCACACACACACCACACACACACACACACACACACACACAACACACACACACACACACTCACACACACACTCACCACTCACACTCACACTCACACACACACACACACACACTCACCACACACACACACACACACACACACACACACACACACTCACACTCACACTCACACACACACACACACACACTCACACACACACACACTGTTTTTATAAGACTGTTCTATCTTTATTTTATTTTCCGTATTGCTATCTGAAAAAAAAGTAAAACCTTGATTTCCATCAGTAATAATAACAAAAGATTATTGCTGGTTTGGAAATAATTTCAAATCACTACTCTGCAGTAACATGAAATTAACTGAAATCACGTTCACATTTGACCCTAGATTTATATGCTCATCCTCAGTTTTATACAAGAGACAATTATGTCTTACAGATCATTATAACATTTCCTTGTTTTCCTCTCTATGAATACCTTTGTTAGGCTTGAAACTAACTACTAATAAAATGTGTACATATTGGTAAAAAGCAATAAAAAGATAAAGAAATACAGAAATTATACAAATTTTTATGATACATAAAATCAATTGGGTTGACAGTTGCCAAACTAGGATTTAAATCAAGACAGAGTGGGTTACCTATTTTTTCAAGTACAAAGTCTCAGAATTGCATTACCTCAGATAAGAGACCCATGTGGTATGAAACAAGTTCATCCTCTACATAAAATTAGAATGTAACTGCTGAGAAACAAAGCTATCATATGACCTTACCCTGCAGTAAAAACTCTTGATCATGTACAATTGCATTCTTCTGGGCAGAATCAATTGTATCCATGGCATTGGGTACTGTTAAAGCCATGGTTAAGAATCTGAAAGAGAGAAAAATATTTCTGTTGCAACAAATACATATCTTAAATATGGGATCCAGTTCTTGTGCATGTCGGTATGACTTTCATAAATCCTTAAGTTAAAAAAAATATATATATATATATATCATAAAAAATAAGTAAATAAATAAAAAATGTTGATTATTCAGAATACCTTAACATAACCAATCCCATAGATAGTGGTATCAATTGATTCCTTTCACTCTCTATTAACTATATATGTTGAAATTATGCTAAGGACACCCCTCCCAATCTTGGCCCCAATAGTGGGGAAGGGCATGAAAGGTACCAGGAAAATTGCTGGGTAAAATATGAATAATAGAGAGAGAATTGTCAGCCCCAAAGGAGAGGTTGCAGTAGGCACATCCCCTTGCTTTGGACTGGGGCTGTACATTATCATGGTGACGTATCTTGCGTATATCATTTGTATTCTATCCTGGTTCCTTTCATGCCTTCCCCTGCTATCACAGGGCCGAGAATGAATGAGCAAATATCTTTCATATATAGGCAGCAGAGGGTTAGAGGAATCCATGGTCATTACTGGTCATGAAAAGGTATTCTAAACAATTAGCAAAAATAATTTCATATAAAAATATGATCCTGCCACTTTTTTTTTTTTACCTTCATCCATCACGGATAAACAATCTTCTTAGGTGCTTTTGTTTAAATTGTTAAGCATTTCTCTAGAAAAAGAGCCTTTAATAAACAGATAAGAAATTACTGAACATTCAATTCATCAATAGAAGATAACCAATGAAACCTATTAGTAAATCAAGAGGCAGTCATAACCCAAGGACTATTTCATGTTGCTTATTGGTTGTGGCATCATGCATTTTGTCTACGTGTGACTACTACACTGCCTTTGGTACAAGATATCCACTGACGATGTGGGATATACACTGGCAATGCACCCAGGAGCTTCATCATCCAATAAGACAACAATCCAAGCTTTAGCCTGTCAGAATATATGTGGATGTGGTTAAGTTCCCAAGAGCAATGCACAGAGATAGAAGGAAAGAGATAGTCAAAACATATTTACCAGAAAATGACAGAAATATTAGCAGCATATCACCACTCAGAGACTAAGTGCACAACACCCTCACGCAGCCAAAGTTCTTCCTGCACGTTTTCTATGAAGTTTGCACATAGTGCTAATAAAGTGGGGATAAACAGAAGGTACGAAAGGATCGGTTTGATTTTTTTGGTTCATATGATACCCTGGTTTGGGGGCTTTGTCTCTGGAGGGTGTATTGCTCTCAGTAACAAATACCATGGATGTTTGTTGACCTTAACAACCTTAGAACAGTGAGGTGCAGAAGCAACTGCAATCACTCCATACACAGTACACTATGTAGGTAAGCAAACTAACAAAATCCCAGTTTACATTTATACATTATTTGGAAACTGAAAGCATTTCATACATACTGCCTACCTAGACCCCTAAAACCCTAATGTTCCACAGGTTCCTAAAGTTCTGTGGGATGGAGTTGTCAACTCAAAACCTTAGACTTGCACTGAAAATGAACAGTTTAGTTAATCTTTATGGTATGGATGCTGCGTTCGGAACTGCTCGTCCTGCTCGTCCAGACCAGTTGGACAAGATGTCTTGACCATTCAGAAACTCTACCAGCTCAATAGCTTCTGTATGTAAACACTGACAGGTGCAGGCAACCACTAGGTATTGATGGGTAATTTTATGGCCTTTTATTGATGTTATCAAAGGATATTTTTGTGTTTGTCAGTTGCAGGTAAGTTAAATATGCACCAAAGTAGTTACAAAACCTATGCAGCGTGTAAAATAGAGACAATGGTATAATAAGAAAGTGCATGTTTACATTCATGCCGGTTGCATTCTGGGCAGAAAGGGTCTTGGAGCTTCCGAACACAGCCTCCTTGTCCTGCTGGTCCTGGACAAGTTGTCTGGACAAGCCAGACGAGTTCTGAACGCAGCATTGATTGGGCAAATTAAAGATGATTTTCTTGTAGAGAACAAAAAGTTGCAGGTGTCAGTACGAGAAGTCATCTGTAGAGATGAATGGTAATGCCACAAATAAAGGAAAAAGATTGCAGAAAACACCGCTCACAGCCTAAATCCACTCAGCGCTCCTAAGTCTCAGGACAGAGCCCTTCTGTTATCGACCTTTCCCTTTGGCAGTTACACTCAGTCACATCAACTTAAATTCTTGAAAAAAATAATGTTATACCATGGAGTTAAGGACTTCTCAGACAAGTGCATTCATATTGTAAAGAATTTCTGATATCAAACTACAAACTACCCAAAAGATGTGACAGTGTCTTCTCATAAATCATCTTAATTGCATCCTTACAACTGTACCATTGTTTCCCTTGAAACTTACTAAAATCTTGGAAAGAAAGCCTGCAATTTGAAGCCAAACACACTTGCACAGTCACGTATCAACCTAAGATTCTGTGCCGCAGCAAGGACTAGCATTAAGTAAACAACAAATATACGAGCAAGAAAGACCTTGGCCTATTTTTTATCACTGAGGAGACATCGCCAGGGATGTCTTCTGGTACAAGCTCTCTCTTGATGGAATAAAGAGGGGGACTCAGCCTTTGCCGGGGCGCTGATTGGCGCGGCAGGGGCAGCTCTTTTCGTTTGTCTGTCTGTCTGGCTCTCTTTTCTGTCTGTCTATTTGTCTCTCTTTTCTGTGTCTGTTTCTTTTTCTATTTGTGTCTCTCTCTTCTGTCTTTCTGTTTGTTTCTCTTTTTTGTCAGTCTCTCT
>NW_020871609.1:64110-84110 GCF_003789085.1 Penaeus vannamei | reverse complement strand
TCTATTGCTTGAGGGAAGCTTTTCTTGCCCTGACAGTTCCTTGACACTTTTCTGGCCACCATAGCGGGTCAGTAAATGCTTCTTGTGACCCATGGGATTGCCCAATTCTGCTATTTAACGAACTCTAGAGCCTAATTGGTAGACAGCTTCTTGAACAGATGTGAAAAAATCTGATTCTGAAAGTCTATTAAATATGTTGAATCTTAAAGTGTGAGAAAAGTTGGCTGGAATACCATCTACTTTCCTTAGCAAGATTTGAAAGTGGTTACTTCCATGTATGTCTTCCATGACCTGCCACTTGGTTCATCTTGGTGTTGGCTGAAATGCATTGGGGTGTTGGTGTAAAGGTCATTACGACTGGACAGGAGAGTGCACTCTGCATTTACTCTCTTGGGTTTTATCCAAAGCTACAGTGTATAGTCTCATCAGTATGACCCTCACTGTCATTATGTACAAGGGCTGCAGCTAGAGAGCTTACTGGGTGTACAGGTGTAATGTTTCTGCTAGTAGTAAACTTCCCATAGCAGTTATGAAACTGATATCATAGGGAAAGTTGCCGCTTTTCCCAATAGACATATACAGACTAGGTTATTTATTATCAAGTGTTGAATTATTTCGCAAGCAGTCCAGTAAGCCACGTCGTTAGTAGCAAAATCAAGCCATAACCCTGGAAGTTTTGGTATTTTTTGCAGCTTTGATCAACACCAACATCATGGACCATGAAACTTTCATTTTCAGCACTTATTTTTCTCGGGCCCTGCACTATTAATTTTTG
The DNA here is from genome assembly GCF_003789085.1 of Penaeus vannamei. Taxonomy (NCBI): domain Eukaryota; kingdom Metazoa; phylum Arthropoda; class Malacostraca; order Decapoda; family Penaeidae; genus Penaeus; species Penaeus vannamei. The sequence continues at coordinate 83,335 of NW_020871609.1, read as the reverse complement.
TGTCAGGAAGATAAGACAAAATCAATTAAATGCTAAGTAAATGTTCACAATTAATATCTTTACATTTATTTTGTCATCTGATAAAGTCAAAATTCTGTGACCCCCCCTCTCCCCACCATGCCTTAAGTACGTGCTCACTGTGCCTAATAGTCAGTCCAACCTTGCATCCCAACGAGGCCACAGCAAGTCCTTCGGTGTTGGAAGAAAGAGGCGTCGGAGGCAATTGCGTGTATGGTTCAATCTGAAAAATAACGCAGAAACGAATCTAATAGTCACTGCTGCGCCTCTACGAGTACGCAGTCTGGGAAAGAACTCTAGGTTATAAATCCTTCTCCCTTTCCTTTGCGATGTTACACGGTCGGGTCCAGACATTTTGGAAGGGGTTGGGGCGCGGGGTGCGGAAGCCACCACCGTGCAGGAGAGCAATCCGATGATTATACTTTCATTTGCAATTTCATCTCCGTACTTCGCATTCAAGTATTCATGGGCCTATTCCTGTTGTGGATTCGAAGGAAAATAGGCAACAATAATACTACAACTCTGAAAAAAGCATTACCACACGAAAAATAGGGAGTACCCCCTTGTATTCGACCCAGACCTTATGCAAGCTTTATCATTGCATGCAGATTTTGTTTTAATCCCACATTTTGTATGCAATTCCTATTCAATTATTCTGTACCATGTTTTTTCTCTCTCTTTCCTTATAATATGTTAGGAGTGTATTTTTTTTCAATTATAACCCTTATTAACTCTGTGCTCCATTCCTTCCCTGTTGGATGTATATCCATTTTTTCAAAATTTACTGTACTTGCATTTACTATTCATGCCCATTAGTCCTGTGGTAAAAATCGGTGCAGTTGAGTTGTCAAGAGCTTCGCTTTGACGACACTGACTAGTTATCAAGATAGCTTTTGGCGTAATAAATCATCTTAGTTTTCATTATTATTTTTGCAATAGGATCGAGCATGTAAATTCACTTCCTCTCCGGCTATATATCGCCTGCGTTATGAAAGTCACAGTGGGGCATTATTTACAAAAGTGTATTTCTTTCCTTTTCCTTGGGTGTCGGAAATATAACAAAAGTTAACAAAGAAAGCAGTATTTTGAGGGAACAATGTTTAACAACACAAACATAATTTGATGGCCGAAAATTAGTAAATGGAAAAGCTTAAATGATTTAATGAAGTCATCCCTACAGTTCCTGCAACGGTTGCATCTTCTATGATGAAAATTTTCTTTTCTTTTGTTTAATTCCATTAAGTTTCGCTCAGCAAAAACAGATCTCACTATCTGTTACTGTAATGTCTGGATAACCTGCCGCGCCCACTTCCAGGCCCAGTGAAGTGCCCTGCGTGCCCCTGCGGCCGAGGCTCGAGCGGCAGGAGGGCATGGGGCGGCGGGGAGGGCCGGGCGCTGGTCCTCCGCGAACCATTTCGAAAGCGATCGTTCGAGGCGTCGCTCTACATGTAAACATCTCGCGCGGGAGAGACGCTCGCGAGGAACTTTTTGAGTCCGGGATTCCTGACAGGCGAAGAGGCAATAGATGTCGTCACCATGTCGACCTACCAAGTGAGGTCGCTCGAGGAGGCCGACCAGATCATCCGGGAGCACGAGAGGAAGACCAAGACGACCTATGCCCTCCTGAGATCCACCAAGAACTTCGGCTGCGTTGATGTGCCAGGTGAGCCTTCCTGAAACCCCATCAAAGGAGGTTTTTCCTCGGAGGAGCTGCATTGATGGAAAGAAAGTCACATGCAGAGCGAGACACTGACTGTCATGCCAAACTATAGTTATTCTTTGAAAACCCTCGCATAACTGACTCTGATGACCTAGGTAGTGATAGATTCCTCTCACTCTACTTAATATTGAAATTATGCCACAGAACCCCCCCTCCCCCTATTAGCAACAACCTTAGCCCCGATAGCAGGGGTATGAAAGGAACCAGGGAAAATGCCAGGTAAAATATGAAAGATATACACCGGATGTCACTATATTGTCTAATGCAGTGGCTGTGCCCACTGCGAGCTGCCTTCTGGGGGGCTGCTGCCCCTAACCCTAGCAATGAAAGATAAAGAATCTTCCATGTATTCATGGTAGGTTAGAGCTTATGACCGACATGCAGGAGCACACGTCTTGCTGTGAATATATGGAGGATCCTTTGTTTTCTGGGTGCGGGGTAAGGGGCAGCAACCCTCCATGGGGGGTGACTGATTTTGTGTTTATCATTTACATTTTACTCTGCAATTCTTCAGGTACCTTGCATGCCCTCCCCTGCCGTTGGGGCCAAGAATGGGGGTTCTGCAGCATAATTTCTACACATGTGTGTATTAGAGGGTAAGAAGAATCCATCAGTACCAAAATTGTTAGTCAGTTATGTGAAAGTATTGGGAAAAAATACCCATACTACAAATGCTCAAATGTTGATAATCAAATCCCTTGACATACAAATTATTTAAGGATTTCTGAATTGAAACACGTATGCATTTGCCATTATATCTTGATTAACTAACAAATTCACCTATACACAGCTGATAATTATATAGAAAACCTGGTCATGGCCATTACTAATGAATTTGGCAACATTTTATTTGATGTATACTTCCGGTTTATAGCAGAATTAGTCCCAATCTCAATATGAATGCAAAGGGCTGTGGTAAGTGCATATCATGCATATATGGTCGGTTGTTTGGGGTAGGTAAAAGGATTAAGGTATAAATGGTAGTGTTTGTGTTTCAGTAAGTGTTCCTTTTGTTATATGTTTGTTTGATTTTTCAGTGAAGGCTTTAAGTTTTTTTTTCTTTGGTATGTTAAGATAGCTAGTTCCAGTTGTGTATGGTATATGGAAAGAATGAGTCCTTATAAGAGACCGTGTTGATGTGGTATGAAAGGGATGTGTAAATTTTGTGTGCTATGTGCATGTGGTGCTTGTAGATATTCTTTGTTAATATCTACAAGGTTACTTGTGATCGTGAGATGATTGTAAGTCTTTGTCCTTGTCATGCAGGTCCATGTTTATCTTTTTTTGTGTGTGGCTTGTAATACTAGGTGTAATTGTCTGTAATAAACCTGTTCGAGCTTCTCAATGTTGGGCTTGGTGTAGGAGTTGTATACAGCCCTACAGTACTCAAGTGTTTGGCCTTCATGGGTGTTTTAAGCTATGTGTTTGATATACAGTTCTGGAAGTTTCTCCTCAGGAACCCCAGTGTTCTGTTTGCTTTGTTTGTGATAAGTCTGTGTGTTTTGCTTTGTTTGTGATAAGTCTGTGTGTTTGCTAAAGTTGAGATTGTTTGTGAGGTGTGCTCCAAGGTATTAGTAGGATGTGGATATTAGCTATTGGCTGTGTAGAGCAAGGGTTTAGAAAATATGGGTTGCAACACAATACTGGATTCAGTTACATCATGGAAATCTTTGTACCAAAAATATGGGCATTGAGTTATGCAAGTAGCTTACATTCCAGGCGTGTGGCGTATAGGCCAGGCACGCATGAACACCCATGAGCGGTGACAAGACTCAGTGCCTTACCTTTGCAAAGTTCTTTTGCCATTTTCCAGTGTCCATATGTCTTTTGATTTGCTTTATCCAGATGAAAATAGCTTGTATTCCTAGCACAGAGTATATCATCTCTCTATATAGTAAATAACTCAGTAAAAAAAAAAAGAGAGAGAACATTTGGTTATTTGTGTCATATATCTTATTTTTTTTGTAATTTTCAATTTTCCATAATAGAGCCTGTGCCGCTGGTCACAGTGGCCAGGAATACGGTGCACAGCATGGAAATGGCATCCTCCCTGGAGCTGGCACTCTTCCAGTCATGGCTTACACACGTCACATTTGTTTATCAATGGGAATAATGCTAAAGCCCTCTTCTAAGCACCATATGAGTCAAATAATACTCCAAGAGGTTTGTGCGCTCTTGGCAAGTCTTTTCTGTAACCCTGGCCTTCGCTCATGACGGCAAGTTTGCGTCACTGTGGCCATTTTACCTAATGATATCATCTTCATGTCACCCAGACCACAGCCCAGATTTTTCCACGATGGGACCATGACATCATCCAGATCATAGGGGTAAATGATAATAATAGTGATATATATATATATATATATATATATATATATATATATATATATATATATATATATATATATATATATATATATATATACATATATATATTTGTAGAAAAGGTATGAATGAGAATGGATATCTTCACAATACAAGAGATGCATTTAACGTGTTAAGTATTTCTGACAAAGATAGAATCGAAACTGATTAGATACATCTCTTGTATTGTGAAGATATCCATCCTCATTCATACCTTTTCTACATTTGTCAACATGGATACGGTTCATATATATATAGATAGATAGATAGATAGAGGATATGAATATTATATATATATATATTATATATATATATATATATATAATATATATATATATATATATATATATATATATATATACACACACACACACACACAATAGAATGGACACACTGGGTCATGTGGGTAGTGCACAAAGTTAAATTGAGTCATGCTAAAAGATTATTCTGCTTTGAAAATAACAAGAAAAGCTTCAAGGCTTCTTTTGATAAATTATCGAATGTTAATTGAGCCATCTCCTATATTTTTATTGCTGTATGTTATTAAAAGACACAAATAGCAATACAATGACAGTAAAAGTAGGGATGCCACATCATATTTAGATATTATAAATATATAAAATTTCCAATATAATATAAGGAAGATTTATTGCAATATTTACCTTGTCTTCTTATTACAATAGATTATCAAAAAGGGTAAATGGCAATATAAATGTTTATCATTAGTAGCAGCATTAAATTTGAGATGTAATGGAGCAAATCATAGACAAAATCACAAAGAAAAGTCATAGACCTTTTGTGAATACCACCTGATGTAGAATGTAGGTGTGTTGTATTGTTGTGTGTTGTTGTCTGGTCTGAAAATGAAACCAACTTGTGGTGAAAGGGAGCACCTTGCACTTGTCTGGTCTGAAAGGCCCTTGCCATGACTTTTTTGACTGTTCAAGGGTGTATGTGTCATGTTAAGGGAGTCCAGAGGTCTACAGTGTTGATATGTTGAAGTAAGATACTGTTGTCAGAAAAAAAAGACTAGCAGAAGAATTAGGTGTGGATGGTATAGAAAGAAAAAGAGGGACTAAGAACTGTGCACCAGGGCAGAGTCAGAAGACGCACTGTCAAGCAGGACAGGTTGGGTAATACAAATCAGAAAAGCAGGGATTCAGTGAAGAATTGACCTTGTGATCCCATAATACCATAATATTTGTTCAAAGGCACTGTTTTGATGTGCTCCTATGGCTTTGTTCGATTTCAGTGTTATATGAAGTCAGTGAATGCTGTTGGTTGATATGTCAGGTAGGGGACTTGAGGGTAAGAACTAACTAGCACATCAGGTGTATTGTCTGTATTCATGAAAATGGATTGGAAGTGTGTGTTCAGTAAATGTGTTTTGTGTTCTGGCTCTGTCATAATAGTGTTATTAATGTCTTTCAAGGTGGTGATTGCTGTAGTTTCTTGTCTTTGTGACTTGAATAACTTAAAGAAGTGTTGAGTGTTGTTTTTAAAACTGTTTGCGAGATAGGTAGAAATGTTTGTTCTGTGATAAGGATGTTTGAAAGTTAGAGACTTACAGTTGGAAAGTTGTAGTTGGATCCAGGTGATTTCACAGTCTGTGTCAAGGTGTTTGGCCTTGGTTTAATGATTAGACTTGGTTTGGCAGCGATAAAATCACTACCACCTCGACATGCCTAGGGTCTTTACATGTGACAATCATGCTAATGAGAGGAGGGAAAGTTCAGCAGAGTCACTGTCAGAAAACAGCCATATCACAGTGCCTATTGTGATATCTGGTTGATGTGGTCAGATGATTTTAAGAAGTTGTGATATTATATTTGTAAAACTTCTAAAGTTAATGTTTAGCAGGTGGTTTGGTTATCACAAGGTGATGGTCTAAAGGAGGGCGATGTGGGGTGTGTGTAGAGGTAGGAGGAGGACAGGAAGTGGAGAGAGGAGGAGGTGGGAGAGGACAATAGGAAAGAGGAAGAAGTAGGGGAAGAGGTGAGAGGAGGAAGAGGTGGAGGAGGAGGAAGAGGCAGAGTAGGAGGAGGAGGAGGAAGAAGAAGAAGGTGGAGGAGGAGGAAGAGGAAGAGGCAGAATATTCAAATTCAAATTCAAAATACTGTATTCCATTTGTTACAGTGGTTATTTTTTATTATATAGTGATATACATATTAGTGAGATAGTACATATGAAAATCATTTAAGCATACAATCAATGGTAGTATATATAAATCTTGTCTATTCTTATATTTTGAAACCTGATATTGGTGATTTAAGAAATGTTCTTTTAATTTCTTTTTGAATGTATTTGAGTACTGAATATTTCTTATATTCCAAAGTAGTTGGTTCCAGATCACGGGTCCCCTATGTCTGTATGTGATCTTTTGATATATAGGGGGTTCACCTGTCTTGTTTGGACACAGGTTGTGTTACCTACAGTTGGAAGGGTTAAAAGCCATTTTGGCAAAAAACTGTGGATCATTTTATGAATTAGTATGCAAGTATCATTGTTGCATTTGTGTTGTACTTTAGCCAATTTAGTTTGTTTGTATGGGATAATGTGGTCATACTTTTTTATGTTGCCAAGCGTTACTCTGGCAGCAAAGTTTTGTAATTTTTGAATTTTCTGAATATGAATTTTGTTTACAATTTTGTTTGGTCATGGTTACAGAGATTTTGGTGAATTTTTTGTGACTAACTATAAAGATACATTGTGTTTTATTTGGATTTATCTTGAGGCCATGTGTCAAAGTATCCTTTTGTGAAACTGTCTCCTGGGTCTTTTTTATCAGTTCATCTAAGTTGTTTACAGAATCACTATGGAGAAATTGTGAATCATCAGTGCATTGAACAAGAAGTCAATTTTGGGCTATGATTGTGAATACTGTGAACAAGATTGGGCCTAATATAGGTCTGTGTCTCCAGATTTGAAATCTAGTGTTATTATGCCATGTTTCCAAAGCGATGGGAAGCCACAGATGACTAAGATGTATTAATGATAACAGTTGAATAATACGCCATAGCAGGTAATCTCGCTGATAAAGCGAAAAGCAATGCCATCCTAAATTCTCCCATTCTAATTCCTCAATGTTAGATTTCCTCAGTATGAATACAAATAGAGAGAACACAATAGTGATTGTAACAAAACTTACCAGTTGGTCTCTGATATAATGAGATCAGGATTATCAGTGAAAAAACTTCCAAAGGGTGTGAGGCCGAGGTATCCATAGGGAACTTCACCCCAGGATCGCCTTGGAACTCCTTGCTCCTGGGGACATGGTCCATGTGTCACCAGAGAAAACCTCTGGATCCAGGGCCTTTCTTCAGAGCCAACTTGGTGGCCATACTGGAAAGCGGCTCATCACTGTCCAACGTAGTCTATAGATTATGTCTCGCATGCGAGACCCCTGGAAGACAGCCAAGAAACATAGTGTCCCACTGGTGCGACACCTGGAAAATGTCTTTGCTCTGTACGACCCACTGGTGGGACACCTGGTGTTAGTGGTTAAACTTCCCCTTGAGTACTGCAGTTGTTTTTTGGAGGGGTTGGCTCTGTGAGCCCTCTTAGACTATAGTAGATGAGACTGTCTACTATGTATCTGGTTTTATCTCTTTGAGGAGGGCTTGTCTAGTGTGAGTTCCTACTGTGATGGCTGGCAGAGCATGAGTTGCATGCAGGTTGTGTGGCTGTGGCTGCTACACCACAAAGAAATGAAATTGCAGTTTAGCTAAGGGAACATACTGGCACCAAACTGAACTATATCCTAACATGGCACTCCGAGTGCTAAGCATTAATCATCATAAATATATGTGTGTGAGGGAATTGTATGAAAATGACAGTTTAATGCTTTGAGAATTATTTTTCTTCCAGCTTGTGCCAACGATGAAAATGAAGTACGGTTTGAAACAGTTGGTGTGCCATACTGTGGAGTACCATTCTTTGTGGCCGGGTTAAAGATTCTTCAGTGTCAGTCATATCGAGGAAGAGGAGGAAGAAAGAAAAAGGAAATAAAGATAGAGGTATGTGCCTGAATTTACTTTTTAATTTTGTTGAGCTTAATGTTCTATCATTTCTAAGAAAAATGGATCATGTCATTTTAATTATCTTCAACATTTATATGACTAATAGGTGAAACTTCAAATTTCAAGAGGTGTCCTAGAAAAGGGGAGTAGTTAGAATATGGGGTTATTGGGGGTCGGGTTGTACATGCCGTACATTATGAATGAAAATTCTTATATCCATTTCCAAAATTCATTCATTAAAAAAAAAGCAGAGACAACACCAGGATGTGCTTTCATCATTGGTACAGGGAGAGAATAGTTCTGTGAAATGAAGGTGCTTGTGGGGGATGTGAATGTTATACAATACAAGAAATTTTATTTTATATTTATCATGTTCCTTCACCTGTCAAAGGAGGTGATATGAGGTACTTGCATGATTGGCTAAGGAACATGAAGGGGTTGGGGTAAAGAGGTTGAGTTTAGAGGGATGTAATAAGGAGAAACTTGCCAAATGCCCCAAGAATTACTTTCTCTTACTCCCTACCTCCTGCTGACTTTAAAAAATGTGGCAAAAGAGCCTGGCACTTTTTGAGTAGCTATTTTCAATTGAGTCAGCTTAAACTGGATGTAAAAAGTATTAATAAACTTGTTCGAGTATCCTTGGCCTTCCAGGTTTAAGGTGGCAAGCCACCAATGGCTGATATGTTGTTAAAGACACTGTCAGGTTCAGAAAATTGGACTCTAGTTTAATGGCATGAAGACAACAGAGGCATCAATACATTATGATGATTAAATCATAGTGAAGCATTGAAATGGGAAATATACAGTATGATGATACACTTTAGATAGAAATATACATTGCAAAAAGGTTTAAATCAGGTAAAGATAAGTGGCTCACAATCTTCAAAAAAGAAAAACATTCTTTTGTGACTTTCCCTTTGTAAATAATTTATTCACTGCTGACCATTTAAGAGTACACACCTTCACTTGTTATATTTTCTTGTCTGTCTGTTACCTCTTTTACTTTATTCCCTAATCTTTCAATCTGAAAAAATCAATCTTTAAAAAACAATAGTATTTCATAATCCTGACAAGAAAATATGAATATTTTTCATAATCTTGTGGCCAGAGATCAGCCAAAAAAATATATAATTCTATCATTTATGTTCACTTGAATGGACAGCTTTCATTTGCCCTGAATTGGGTAGAAAGATGAATTATGGTGAATTGTCAGGGTTGGTAATAGCTCATCAAGAATATGACTTATTTTTGATAGATACATACATTAATTTTGTAGGGATGGGAACAAAGTCTTGTTGATAATTTGCATTTTATTAAAAGAAACAGCTCTCAGAAAGGAACTATATTTAGAGAAGGAAAATTAAGTAATAATCCCTTAATTTTTAGATTCTGGAAGTTTTCTGTGAAACAAGAAATATTCCACTTTCAGCTTTTCATGTGATATAGTCTGCTAAAGGATAAACAGAAAAATAAAACCTGTTTGTTCCAATGAAATGTTGCTATTGAGTGCTTTCTTGATGAGAATCAAAATTTCAAGTATCAATCTTCTTTAGTGAATACACTTGATAATGCATTTTGTGCAGAGCAGTTAATTGAAAATATATGCAGTTGCTGAAGTTATATGGACCTAGAAGCTTAGAGGTGACATTGGTTGTCTTTCCCTGTGATAAGGAGCCCCACATTGAGTTTACGCATCTGCTGAATTTTGAATTGTTGCAACATCACTGATAAGGAGAATACATATTTTAGGGTGAAATTCAGATTTTCTCCTACGTGCTGGTGTCTTGATACATTTGGCAGCTTACTTTACTGATTCTTGGTGCTATGGGTTTCTGAAGTTGCATTTTCTTCCTTTATTTCATAAGGGATGTTACTGGTTTCTTAGATACCTTAACCCCTTTTTATTTTATAATATCACATAAGGTTGGCTAAGAGCAGTAGTCCAAGAGAAGTATTTATACTTTTGTCTATATTCCATTATCTTTCATCTTTCAATTACCTGTCTCTGTTTTTTCAATGAGTTGCTATTGAAACCAAATTTACCCATGAAATACACCAAAATGGTATGATAATGTTACATCTGTTTTCCTAGCCGTGATGATACTAATTGCAGAGTGTTGAGATAGACCCCATTTCCCTTCTTTGCCCCCTTCACCCCCTTTGCTGCCCTTATCCCCCTTGCCCCCTGCTCCCATGGGCACTGGGAGGATACCTAGCTCACCTACACAAATTAGGGTCTTGTGAAGACATGAGTGAAAATGCTAAGTAGGAATGAGAAGGTATTACCATTGAATTGGCTCTCTCAGGCAGTGGAGAGTCACCTTTGGTTCATTATAACAAGTATTTGAATGCATTATTGAAAATGTCAACTTGTATACTGGAATGATGCATTAGTTATATTTACTTATTCTCTGAAGCTAACAGGTTCAGGTGCTGGAGTCATTGGGGAGGCAGGTGTTGGTGATGCTGGTGGTGAAGAGGACGAGCCTCCACAAAAACCTATCGTAAAAAAGAAAAAGAAAGCTGGTCGCACACACAAAGTAGGATGCACTGCAACCATCATTATGAAAGAGGTCATCTATTATCCAGAATTTCAGGTAAAGAAATATGCATTCCAGACTGATTTCTGTATTTATTTTAAATTTTATTATCATTATTAATATTGCAATAATAGATTTCTGTATAATTGTCAGTAGGCTGAACATTGGTCACTTCCTAATAAGATTGGCAGAACCTTTCCTTGTGATGATATTGAGCTTAACAGGTTTTAAAAAATACTTGTGAAAGCCTTTGAGGAATTACTGAATTTCATTTTATATAATTCCGATACTTTAAAGAACAATTTAGAAGCTAAAATTTGATTTGCATCTTAGATGTTGTTTCAAGTAATCATGCAGAAACAACAAACTTTGTTTAAGAAGTTTAGTCTCTTCAAACAATACTTTTTCTTTCTTTTTAATCCTTTAATGCTGAGTTCCTATGTAATGTATTATAGTGACTCTGAAGTTTCAACACAGCTTCCCCTGAAATTGCAATTTCTCTTCTTTTATTATTATTATTTTTTTCTCTATCTCTTTTTCCTTCTTTCATTTTCTCTTAATTTGCTGTTTACTTTTCATCAAATTTTCAGCTGTTTGAACACTCAAAAAACAACCGGATTGCAGTAGCTAGACAGCTAAAGGATGCCTTAAAATCAAAGACTCCAGTACAGAAAGACCGCATCATATACGTTACGGTTCCGGCAATGTCTGACCACTTTGGCCACACTGTTGGAATTGTAAGTGTTTTGGAAGTTTTTGTAGAATGTTAAAATAGTTGAATATATCTTTTTTGTGTTGTATGTAACATATTTTTCAGTGATCTTTTTCTTTTATTAAGGCATGTATATTATTGAAAATGATCAGCTACCTGAGATTTTATAGCACCTGTCTATCACCTATTATGAAGACATTACTAATGTCTGTTTTATTTTTATTAACAGGGCACAACAAAGGTCAGTATCTTTTTTTTTTTCTAACACACATGCATGCTAACTCACCCACTCACTCACTCGCTTACCCAATCACTCATGCACTTACTCAGTTACTTACTTACTCACTCACTGACTTGCACGCATTCATACACTTTAACTCACTCATTTTTTCATTCACTCACTCACTTGTTCATTGTTACACCTACTTACGCATTCACTCACAGTTACTCTCTCTCTCTCTCTCTCTCTCTCTCTCTCTCTCTCTCTCTCTCTCTCTCTCTCTCTCTCTCTCTCTCTCTCTCTCTCTCTCTCTCTCTCTCACACACACACACACACACACACACACACACACACACACACACACACACACACACACACACACACACACACACACACACACACACACACACACATATGTGCATACATACATACATACATACATACATATTAACATGCATTTACATGCACATATAAGAATCACTAATACATATCTGTATTTCTGTAATTGTGATGTTGCTGATGTTTGCATTCACCCTTTTTTCAGGTATTATTTTTTATATAACTTGGAATCTTTTTAGCATATCTAGATGCAATAGACAGTATTTAGAAGAGAAGTGAATGTAGTTTGGAAGGTAATTAGACAATGAAATTTCATAAATGAAAAGTCAGCAAAAGTAAAGATACTTACAATTTTCTTTTCTTTTTTATTTCAAGTTTTGGTTAACTTTTGCAAGTGTATATACAACCTGTTTCTTGTACTAGCATTAACAATGTTCATACTAAACAGCCACATCTATAGTCCCATATTTAACCATTTTAAATTATATTCTGCTGTGTTGGCAACCCGTTCTCCTGAATAATGTGCTCGACATTCATTCTTTAGACATTGGAAAGCATGGTTCTTTATGACTGTGCTCTTACGTTTTGCCCAGCTGTTTTCCTTTAATTTGTCTTGTCTGACTTTGCTGGACTTAATGATGTGAAAATTTTTAAAATGGAGGCTCCGTCAGAGCAGGAAGGTGGCCTTCAAAACCTTCCTTCTTGCTGTAGTGTAATGACCAACTAGCCTGAGGTAATAGACAAACTTAACATGGCGACTTCACCTGGGTGTTCTTCATCCTCATCTACTGCTCTGTCAACACATCAGGAGAATCTGCATAGCTTCAGTTTGCAGTCGAGCTATTGATAGTGCCTTCAATGGTCCTCATTGCCTCTGCCAAGGAGGTTATGTTTTGGTAGCTTTGGTTAGTTTGTGTTGTTCACTTGTTAACAGGATAACTCAGAAAGTTATGAATAGATTTTTATGATATTTTCACCAGAGGTGTGTCTTAGCCTAACTAAGATGCTTTTAAATATTGGTGGTGATCTGGATCATGATATGGATCCAGGAGTGCATCAATTTACCCAATATATAGGGGTAACTATTATTATCATCAATAGCTTTATTCCCTACACCAAGGAGATTATATTTATAGATGTCACCAGTGTACTTGAGAAGAGGTGATATTAACTCATTAACGCCGGTATATTTTGAAGCCGAAAATAAAAGATTCCGGGCGGCTACAAAATTGGCGGGCGGGGCTGCCCTGAACTCTACCCACTCGCCAGCCGCAGCCCGCTGCTGCGCCGGAGTGCAAGCCCCCATACAGCGTCACACTGGCGGGACGCCTGGCAATTTTTATTTTTTCGGGTGTCTCATATGTGGGACACCCGTCGTTAGTGGGTTAATGTAATTCTTCAAGTGTGAATAATTTTATTGCATTAGTGACCAACATTAAGGACATGAGACGTGAATCCATACTATTGCGTCTCCCACCAGCTCACAAGTCTGTGTCTAAAGAGGACCCAGAAAACAAGTTAAAGGAAGTACTCAAGATAGCATACAAGACTACTTCCATCTCCTTCCAGCAGGTGGCGGACAGAGCTCTACGTAAGCCACGTTCAACGCCAAGTACTCGACTGCTGGAACAGGGTTACAGTTCCTCATCTTCAGGTCCTTATACAGTACTCATTGGTCTCTATTCCTTCCATCGTCCAGCCCTGTCTTCACAGAAAGGGACAACATGACAGAATCCAAAACCAGGTCCACCTCTTTCTCCAAGAGGATTATGGGCAATGTTTTTCGCAAGTGAGCCACCAAACACCTGTGGACAGAATAGCAAGATGCCTTGCCTGAATATAAGTGCAGAAGATTTGTTCCTCTCTGTTCTCAAAGAAGGATACAGGATTCCTTTCTCTACTCTATCTCCTCTCACATCAGTGCCACATCTAGGACATTTTCTCTAGATTCCAAAAGGGAAAGGCACTGGACTTAGAAGTCCAGCTACTGAAAGAAAAAGGTGTAGTAGAACCCGCATCAAAGACACCAGGGTTCTATAGCCACATGTTTGTGGTAACCAAAGCAAATGGAGGTTGCCAAACCCTATTAGATCTTTCTGTCCTAAACAGATACTTCCACACAAACAAATTCAGAATGGAAACAGTGAAGACGGTAATGTCAGCTTTACCAAAGGGTGACTGGATGGTTTCCAATGTCCTTAAGAATGCTTAATTCTAGGTGCTGATACATCAAGTCAGCCGCAAGTACCTCAGGTTCAGCTGGAAGAACCTACCTTTTCAGTTTTGGGTCCTCTGTTTTGGCCTCTTTAAAACGCCACTGTCTTCATGAGAATGATGGCTTTGGTTTCAGTTGCTTTACATTGCCAGGAAATTAGCTTCCTCAGATACTTAGACAACTGGCTCATTCTAGTTGGTTCTCACCAACCTGTGCTCCACAATGGGAATGATAATAAACTTTGTAACCCCTTTAGGGATGGAAATTAATTCTCCTCTTGTTTTTTTTTTCTCTGATGCAGAAAACCTTTTTAGGGATAAAAATTAATTCTCCTTTTGAAGATTTTCCCAACACAGAAAAGACCAAAAACCTCTGTTGCCAGAGAATGAGGAACATCCAACTACAGCAGATTCAGATGTGAGAGAGTCACAAGGAGACTACATTCCTTTACCTTGAGACAGCAAGGTGGTTGGAGGAACAAAATCTGTGTAGGGCAGTCTCTCCAGATGGCATCTTCAGACTTATACCTTTACACACATGTTTCAGTGAAAGGTTAGGGAACATCATTTCAACAGGAATTAACAAGTGGAGTATGGACAACACACAAAAGATTCCTACATATCAACATCTTGGAAATCTGAGCAATTTTTTTAAGGCCTCCTCCACTTCACAGGGATATTACAAGATAAGACAGTGGCTCTGTTCTTGGACAATGCCACAGGACTATCATATCTGGCCGAGGAAGGTGGTGCGCATTCAACAACACTCTAAACAGGAGCTCGAAAAGATCTTAGAATGGAAAGAGGAAAACAATGTCAAGATCCTCATTCCGTTTGTCAAGGAGACCTCCAATGTGTTAGCAGACTGCCTCAGCAGACACAATGAGATCATTTATATAGAGTGGACTCCAACAGGAGTGTATGCAATCTTCTATGGAAGTTTTGGGTTTGCCCAACAGTGGATCTTTTTGCTACAAGATTGAACTTCAGGCTGCTGAACTTCATGTCACCTTTCCAAGACCTCTTGTCAGGAAGGTGCTCAACAAGAAATAAACCTCCCAAAGCACCACACTCATTCTGATAGCTCCATTTTGGCCACAAAAGGAATGGTTTCCAGACCTCATTTAGGTGACAGTACACATGCCTCAATGTGTTCTTTATTGCATGAACTTATTATGACAGCCACATGTCCACAGGTTTTTCAGGCTCTACACACACTTCAGCTAACTACATGGGAGACTATCAAGCAATTCCTCTATCATTTAGACTACTCCTCAAGAGTCATGCAATACTTGGTTAAATTCAAATGACAAGTCACAGTGGAAAAAGTATAGAAAATGGTGCAAGAATCATCACCATCATGGAATGTAGACGTAGTGCTTAAGGACTTTATGCATCCACCAAATTTAACCAAAAAGACTTTTTCTGGTAGCCCTAGCCATTGCTAAGAGGGTCATAGAACTTCATGCCCTTTCCAGTACTATTACCAAGCCAAGGGAGGACCTGTTACTGTCTTAGGTTCCAGAATTCATAGCCAAAACAGAGACAGACATCAACCCAATTCTAAGGGAATTCCGTATAAAGAATATTTCTACAATTGATAGGAGGGAAGATGAAGAATGTCTGCTGTGTCCAGTATGGGCTCTGAACTGGTGCCAGCACAGAACATCTTCCTCCACAAGACAGGCCTTGCATGTCTTTGTGTTAGAGCCCAAAGAAGGCCAAGCCCAAGGCAGCAATTTCATTCTTTCTTAAGGTACAGTCAGACTACCCCCAAATTTCACTGGAATCCAGCTATTTTGTGGGCTGGAACTAGCCCACCCATCCGTGGTGTTCACACTGCGTTAAGAACCAGCAGAAACTCGCTATGGATCCCGCAATATTTTCCCTAACTCTTGCTACTCTTTCATATTCCCTCTTCTAGGAAGGAGTAAATTGCTTCAGAATTCCACATTTCAAAGATTCATGGGATCTGAGGTTTCAAATTGAAGTTGGCGACTACTTTTTCTTTGAATTTTAGCTTGAATATAAATGTAAATATTGAGCTAAAAATAAATATGAATAATTCTTAATAATTTAAAATATATAATGATATTTATGTTTTGATATGAAAATATATGCACCATACATACTATAGATTCTCAGCATGTGCAGTTTCTCCATTTGTCTACTGATGGATGAGTGGGTATCCATCGCATCAAATGTGTGAGCAAAAGTCCAGTGGATTGAGTCCATTAATGGGCAAATTCTAACAAAAATTGCTGGATTTCACAAATCTATGGGTAGTCTGACTGTATCTTCAGAGAGACTATTAAGACAGCTCATGAGTCCTTTCCAGACTCTTTATTCCCACCCATCAAGGTACAAGTTCATGACATTTGGGGCATAGCCACCTCCTTGCTTTTATGGAAGAATAGCTCAATTGTATCCATTCTGAAGGCAGCTTGCTGGAAGACCCATTCAGTATTCACAGACAATTACTTGAAGGACAGTCAGAGGCAAGAATAAGGCATTTTTTGCTCTGGGACCATTCATTACTGCTGGATACATAGTGGCTTAGCTTTTCTTACATATATAATCACCTACCCGGCACCAGTCAGTTCACCCAGGGTAGCAAGTTTGAGGTCAATGAGGTTTTGCCATATGCTTAACATTATGTCCTCCAAACGTCATTCTTGTCTTAGGAACTCACCTAATGGTGAGTGGCAAATTTTAATGTGGACTTTTCACCCTTGTCATATGCCATACACAAGACATGGCCCACCACCTAAAGTGTGGGAATCTGCTAGAGTAAGAAACAGTAAGAAATTACATTTTCATACCTAAAATGAACTTTTTCACTTTCCTGTTTCTTATACTCACACTCCTCCCATCCTCCCTACTCCATTCCATGTTTCAAGAATGAATGACGAGTACATTGTGCGGGAGAACAGGATTGCCAACACAGTGTTATATGACTTATAATAATTCAATTTGGGACCCAGCTGGGCTATATGAACATTGTTAATGCTAGTATAAGAAACTGGTAAGTGAAAAAATTCATTTTAACCCTTTACCATGCACACATTTTAAATACCTCATATATATATATATATATATATATATATATATATATATATATATATATATATATATATATATATATATATATATATATATGTATATGTATATATATGTACATATGTATATATGTATTTAAGTGATCATATATGGTCATTTGCCTGATAAAGAGTTAAGTATGAAAATATAATTTTGCAGTAATGTAGGGGGATAGGGAGGGAAATGGAAATCACCCATGGTTTGTGGTATTATAACTAATAGATCATGCTTTATTGCAGCAGGCAGCAGCTAAGAGATTGTATGTGAAAAATGACTTTTATGGACACAATGAACCAGGGTCAAGCAAGAGAGTTTACTATCCTGTTAAACAAGAGAAGTTAAATATGGCACAGCTTACGAAGAGGATGAAAGTGGATGAAGACGACATTGAAGCTAGAGCAAAAGAAGTGCGAGAAATGTTGCAAGGCATCATGGGATTAACATATAAGGTTGGCTTTTTTTTTTTTTTTTTTTTTATTTTTTTCTTTTCCCTTTCCTCATTCCAGCCTCTTTTCTAATGTTTTTCATACTCCTACATGGTTTCCCATGGAAGGAAATAAGTATTATGAAAATTATTGATTTGAGCTCTTTTGCAGCTTTTGAAATATGTACACACACACACACACACACACACACACACACACACACACACACACACACACACACACACACACACACACACACACACACACACACACACACACACACACAACACACAGTATATATATATATATATATATATATATATATATATATATATATATATATATATATATATATATACATATACACATACACATATACACATATATACATATACACACACAGATATTATTTATATTTATATATTATATATATTTATATATATTATATATATTTATATATATATTTATATATATATATATATATATATATATATATAATATATATTATATATATATATATATATATATATATATATATATATATATATATGTATATTATATGTATATTTATATTTTATTTTTATATGTATATATTTGTTTTTATATTTATAGTTATACATATGTGTATGTATCTTTGTGTTCAGATTGGCCTATGATTTATTCTGAAAAGAATTTTGAAGTTGATATTAATCTTAATTTTTATTTCTTTATGATTATAATTTTTTATGAAAGAAGGAATGTTTTAATGCCAGCAAACCTGCAATATTATATTACTGTTCCAGTTTCTTCAGCTTGTTTAATGTAGGATTTTAATGTAAAATTAGTTATTTGACCCATAAAAGGTTTGCACGGACCTATTCTTCATGATTATTGCAAGTCATAAACTAGTGTGATTTTTTATTAGGACTTCTTCAGTAACATTTCACTGAAGGTGTAACACCATCTGTGCCAGTGCTGTCTGTGCAGCATGTGCTGCTGGCACACCGTACGGAGATACATAATTTGTCTAGAGAATGTAGGAAGTGGATTTTTAAATTTTTTCCTGTGTTTCTTGTAAAAGTAATATATATATGAAAAAATGTCTTTTTCGGACACTTGCCATTGGACGGTAAAATATCCCCCCCCCCCCCCCCCCCCAAAAAAAAAATAAAATAATAAATAAAAAAAATAACTCGTAAAAAGTGTTTCTTACATTCCCAAGATAAAGGATGATTCTGTAAAATAAAACGATCATAATGACTGTGCAATTTTGTTGTGATTTTATGTATTTTTTGCAAAATTGTCAATTTTCATTTTTTTTTTCTTTAGTGATTTTTATTTTTGGACTATAACTCAAAAACTGTTCGGTTGATTTTGAAAAATTCTACCACGGGGGTCAGGCTAGTGTCTAAGTAAAAGGGTGTGAGTTTCCTCAAAATAGGCAAGAAATAAAGAAAAAAAAAAAGTAGACTATCCCCTTAATTTCAAATGGCTTTTGCTATATAATCTTTGATTAGGTTTCACTAATTCTTAGCTTTCTCTCCTATGAAACACAGCAACCAGGGACAACAGAAGC
>NW_020871609.1:56610-59110 GCF_003789085.1 Penaeus vannamei | reverse complement strand
TGGAGAATAAGGCTGTAAGGTAGTAATAAGGGAGGTTGGGGTGTTTGATGAAGAAGGTTGTGGGGGTAGAGTTGATGAATTTGAGGAAGGTAGGAGGGTATGTCTTCTGGAGATTGAGTTTCTGCTTGGGTGGGTAATGCACTAGTAGGCATTGAGGAGCAGGTAGTAGTTTCAGTGTTCGGAGTCGTGGTCAAAGGAGAGCCTGGGGTCCGGGAGCCGGTGGGGCTATTTAATGAAGGAGCAAGCCTCATTGCCCCTAATAGGGGTATTACATCTTCATTACTAGCCATGGGAAGCCTTGATTATGTAAAGGGACATAAACATACCCCCAGTGCCCAGTAGGGGGTAAGGGCTAGACAATTAAATCGGGAGTACCGTGCCCATGGTTCCCGCAGGCCGTTCAGGACTGGCACAAGGTCAGCCTTTCATCCTTTCAGCACGGCTCTTACACCTTAGGAAGTAGATAGTAGAAAGGGTTGGAGAAGGGACGGAAACAAAAAGCTGGAGGGGGAAAAGACCAAGCAAAATTAGTTCTCTAGGGCTGAGGCCCTAAGCAGGCGAGATCCCTGCACTGGGTCTCAGTCTCCGTCTCCTTGTGGCGGACGCCACAATCACATCGGCACCGGCGCTTTGAATAATTACCGCATTCAACGTCGGCGCAGCCTCGCTCGGCATAATTTCCCCTACAACGAGACAGCCGACAGGGAAGCATGCCGAGGTCCGCGGCGCTGATTACCCGCGACGCGAGAGATAAGGATGCAGCCATCGGCCAATCAGCACACAGCCGCAAAACGACCCAGCATTGTTACTTTGCCCATTTTGCATTTATACCGCATTTTCCGCCGAAAAATACACACACTTCAGTCTTCTCTGCACTTCAGTGTTTGCTTCACCTTACCACTCAAGACCTCAGCTCTTGACTACCTCGCCGAAGGCCCCTCTACATCCTAAGCCCCCACGACAACAACGGGCAAGGGACTGGGGGGGATGAAGTAAAAGTAAATAATTGTACTTCTTCAGACAAAATAGCTTCTGCTTTGATTGGGTTGGAGTAAAAAGCCATGGTGTGGTCATATACTATTGTGTGTGGATTTAGGCCTTGAGCCCGAAGATTGATCTGCGGAGAAATTTTCCGTATTTATTCGCGTGGAAACTTGATAAACGATAGAATATGTTTTAATTTGCCATCTTCGGTGTGGCGTTTTCTGGCAAAGTTCAATGTCGTGGAATGTCTCTCAAATGCAGAGACAGATATATCTCATATAACTTGAACATGTTACTGTATTTAGAAAAATCGATCTTCATTGAAAAAATAAAGATACAGTTTACTGGTTTGTTTTCTAATTTTGAATAATCGTATAGGTAGAGACACAACACTCCCACAACTGTACTAACCTGGTCTATAGAACCGGAGTTTATTTCCTAATATGATCATCGGATAGCTATCATTGTTGGAAATTATGATTATCAGAAAGATCAATGAAAGCATTCAAAGAAACGAATAATTTGCAAAGGTGAACAATTATTTTCAGCTCCAGCATACTAAACACCACCATTCAACGAGGGCGTCTGCCTAGTTGACTACACGTTAAAGCAAAATAATTTATATTCAGGTTAATCCTTTACCATTAGAAATCTATCGGTAGAAAAATGCTGTATTGCTGCCTCGAAACAACTCCTCGCCTCATTGTAACACAACACCAAAAAATACAATGATTAATATAATAGTAGCAGTAAATCAATAGATTGTATCACTGCAGGAAAAGAAATATTCAATGAATGTTTCATCGTCGATTCATCGTCATCACTTTACCGCATTCCCTTCGCTTGTTGCACCCAAGGGCACGGCATTAATTAAGTTCCCCACTTGGCCATGAGCGCGAGGCCGCATTTGGCACAGTGGACTTCATCTTCGACATTCTCAAGTCGTAGATAGGAATCTGTCCCTTTAATCCATGTTGTTGACTTGCATCAGCAAAATAAGGCAACTGGTAGGTTACAACCCTCACCAAAGAGGTAGGCTTCATGTTTCTTGGTACGTTAATCCAATTATCATCATAATCATCTCGGTTTGCCTAATCATTGCCGAATGCATCATTACTACCAAATATGATAAGTAAACGGCCCTTCACGAGTGTTCCATGATGGTTGAAACGAATAAATGTGCAAGACGCAAAGGTCACATAGTACTATGGTAAAGTATTGTGGCGAAAAGGGTGAAGAGGAGTGAAAGAAAAGGTTAAATGCGTTATATGTCAAAGATTAGAGAGTGTTTTACGATATTAAGGAAGCGAAAAGGGGATAGCAAATGAAGTAGAGCAGAGATTAATAGAAAGGGAAGGTTAAGGGGGTAGGGCGATTGTGTGAATTACAGTGTATCTGTGCCTGGGGAATGAATAGGGACACTGTTTAAGGATAACAGAGGTGGCTGTTGAAGAGGCAGGAGAGGAATCCGGGGGATGGAAAGGGGGGACTGGGGAAGGTGGTTAAGCATCAGGAA
>NW_020871609.1:40000-49010 GCF_003789085.1 Penaeus vannamei | reverse complement strand
ATTCCCCCAAGACCCCTTCCTCCTACTCCCTCTCAACACAACCAAACACCCTTAATTCCGTCCACCACTGATATCCATCCTCCCGATACCCACCCTCCTGAAGTCCATCCCCCTCTTACTGATAGCACCCCTACACCCTTTACTATACCTTCCTATAGTGATATATGACCTTAGATGTCTAGCACATTTATTTCACTTTTAACCATTAACCATTTGGCCACCCTGCAAAGCACTGTCGGCCCACAGCCCGCTGCCTACTATGTGCTCAACCTTGTCATGAATGTGCAAACTGCCCTGCACAGTCACGTACATGTGCTAATTGTGGTGGACCTCATAATGTATTCTATAGAGGCAACTCAGATTCAAACTAAGAGTCTACGAGAGGCCAGGTAAGAAGCATGACGGAGAATTTTTTCAATTACTATTTACTCCAGTACCTTACATCAGTCCACTCCCATCCACTCTACCCAAGTGGTCCATACATCTACAGCACCACTTTCCCCTGCTCCTCAACTTTCCATCTCTAATTCTCTTATCTCCCAATCAAATCCTTTTTCCATCCTAAATCCAGACACTCCAATATCCACAACTTCCCCCATGTATCTTCCTATTTCACGCCTTACCTATCGTATCAGACAACCCAAACGCCCCACCCCATCTTCTCCTACCAGATCCCATTCCACACCTACACCCTCAAATTCTCAGATACCGATCTCCTCTTCACTTCCCTATAAAAGATCCTTCTTTTCCCAAACCTCCCCATCCAACCCCCCCCCCTGAAACCCTTGAGGACATAAGAAAATTTCTATGTATGACACAAGAGAAAGTTCCTCCCTCTCTACCATCCATCAATTTCTCTACCCAGATCCCGGCTGCATTCACAGTGACTGTCAAAATCCATCCTCCCCCTCCTGACATCCCCCCTACCCCTCTTCCTCCCACACCTCCCAAACACGCCCTATCCACTCCCCCACCCGTATCCAAACCAAAAGCCCTTCCTTCCCAACTATCCCTACCACTCTCTTGGATGCACACGTGAATCCCTTCTAGCACAATGTCCTTCCCCAGATCCCACCTATCTTGATGAACCTCCAGATACTATCCCTTCACCTTTTCCCCCTGATCCCTCCTCCCATGATTCTCTTGATACTACACTGCGACCTCCATCCCCTGATCCCATACCTCAACCCCCAGACACCCCCTCCTCTTACCTCTCAGACATCCATTGCAACCCATAATAGCTGTTGAATGATCCACAATGGCTCTGCTGCAGTGGAACAGTAAAGGCATTCGCTCACACAGACTTGACCTCCACCATCTTCTTTCCTCTTACAATCCATTTGTCGTACGCCTCCAAGAAACCTTACTCACACATCCTCCAGTACCAATTCCCAACTACCATTTTGTGTCACTCCCTCATTCTATATTTGCCTCTCCCACACTTTTCCACCATATATCATACCTCCTTTACAAAGCACCATACCTTGCACAGTTATCCAGATTTTCCTCTGCCGCTGGATACTTCTCTCCTTCCCTCCCTATTGACATTTTAGAATTTGAGACCTTACTTTCCCAATCCCAACCCCCTTTCCTTATAGTTGGAGACTTTAGCTGTCGCCATACCCTCTGGGGTGACTATTATTAATACCTGGGGCCGCCCCGTAGAACAATTTCTAGCTAAAACTGACCTTATCCTCCTAAATTCCAACAGTCCCACTCACTTCAACATACGCACTCAATCCTTTTCATGCCTTGATGTCTCTCTTTGCTCTCCTACCCTTCATTTAGACTTCCACTGGTCTGTCTTAAACTCTAGTAATCACTTCCCAATTCTTCTTTCTTCAACATCCTATATCCCGCTCCCAAACCCTCCTCACTGTGCTTTGACAGAGCAGACTGGAATACCTTTACCTCTCTACTCTTGAACTTCCTCCATCATCCTTCTCTACCACCTCAGTAATGCTCCAATACTTCACAACTAACGTTCTAAATACAGCTTATATAACTATCCCTCGAACCTCCCGACTTTACACCTCAAAAAGTGTTCCACGGTGGAACCTTGAATGTACGAAAGCGCTTTGTTTAAAGCGCACAGCTTGGAGTAGCTATCAACACAAGAAGGCACCCCAGTCAATTAACAACCTTCATATCCTTTAAAAAAGCATTAGTCCACCTTTACCGTACAATCCGTAACTCCATGACAAGAAGGTGGCAAAACTATGTATCCTCCATAACATCCTCCAAACCAATCTCTGCAGTCTGGCGGCGGATCCATAAATTATCCGGAAAACATCCTCATCCTGCCTCCGTCCTCCATATTCATAATAACCTCATCTCTGACCCTCTTCAAGTAGCTACTGAACTTGGTGCCTTTTTAGCCAAGTTAGTAATGGCTATCATCTTTATCCTCACTTCTCTTCCTTAAAATCAGAGCGCACTCCTATCTCCTTCTCCCTGTCATCTACAGAATCTTATAATGAACCCTTTTCTTCTTCTGAAATCTATAATGCAATTCAGTCGTGCCGCAATACCCATGAAGGCCCAGGCGGTATACATTACCGTAAGCTATGACACCTTTCTCCTACTTCCATATCCTTCCTTCTTTCAATATTCTATAACATGGACGACTGGAAACTCTCCTCCCCACTGGAGAGAAGCCATAGTACTACCCTTCCTGAAACCTAACTAAACAGGTACTCCTCCCCAAGACTACCGCCCCATAGCCCTTACAAGCTGCCTATGCAAATTAATGGAAAGGATGATAAATTTCAGATTAATGTGGTACCTAGAATACCACAAAATCATTTCACCAAATCAATTTGGATTTCGTCCCGGCAAAAGCACAGCTGACCCACTAGCCCAGGGGTCGGCAAC
The DNA here is from genome assembly GCF_003789085.1 of Penaeus vannamei. Lineage (NCBI taxonomy): Eukaryota > Metazoa > Arthropoda > Malacostraca > Decapoda > Penaeidae > Penaeus > Penaeus vannamei. The sequence goes on along the minus strand of NW_020871609.1, from coordinate 46,136 downwards.
CTTTTGAACAAAGTGTGCCAGTTTATGATTAATGCCTTCTTATTCGTAACTTTTCGTGTCAGTTTTATTTCGGCATTGTATACCCCAATGTATTTTCCTACACTTACATAACATAAATATAATATTTTTGTGGCATTTAGTATTTTTTGTAACAAAAAAAATGTTTTATGATTTTAGATTTATACTCACCAAATTAGTATCTGGGCACGCTGAGCTTTAAACAACACTCCTTTGTAATCCTGCTGTAATGGGGGCTGAGGGTATGCAGCCAGGGTGAAAACATCTACATTGGTATGTAGATCCAAATGCTGATAGCAATGCCAAGGCTACTTTCTTCATGCAACTGAATTCATCAGAAAGTGGTGTCTGGGACCTTAATATGGAGGCTGCATGATCATTCACAGTAGTTTGCAATATTTCTCAATCTTAAAATTTAGCTGACCATAATACAGACACACACTCTCTCTCATATGATTTTGCTATTTAACTTTTTTCTTTGCTCCTCTGAATCACATGTCATGCCATAGACAAGCCCTCTGCGTACCAAGTCTGGCACTGGTGCCAAAGGTTGCCGACCTCTGCACTAGCCAATGTAGAAACATTAATCACATTAGCATTTGCACGCCACGAGTCAGTATTATCTGTCTTTTTCGATCTCGAAAAAGCATATGATTCTACTTGGCGGCACCATATACTACAACACCTATCTCTCCACGGAATACGTGGAAACATGGGTGTTTTTATAAAATCCTTCCCCTCTGACCGAACCTTCCGTGTCAGATTTACCTCTTCCACTTCCTCCTCTTTTCCTCAATTTGAAGGTGTCCCATAAGACAGTTTACTAAGCATCACACTGTTCCTAATAGCTATTAACAGATTAGTTTCCGCTTTACCACCAAGAATCCGTTTATCACTGTATGTAGATGATCTAGCCATCTTCGCCTCTGGCCTTTCCATAAAATCTCTCCATCAACTTATCCAGTCGTCAATAACATCAATCTCTTCCTGGGCTACCAACAATGGCTTTTGTTTCTCTACCCCTAAAACTTTCTCCATCAATTTTCTCTCGTTCATGTATAGGCTCCCAACCTCCACCCCTCCTTTATAATACCCCTATCCAATCCCGATCTTCCAGCAAGTTTCTTGGAGTTATTTTTGACTCCAAACTATCTTGGCGAAATCATATCCTTTCCATTAAAGAAAAAGCCTGCCATTGCCTCCGACTACTACAAACACTCTCTCACCTATCCTGGGGATCAGACCACAAAACACTTCTTTGTCTCCACATTACCCTAATCCTTTCCACCCTTGACTATAGTTGTCACTTATATTCTTCTGCCTCTGCCTCTCTTCTGTCTCTCCTTGATCCAACTCACCATAGGATCCTCTCCAGTTGAGAGCCTATACGCTGAATCAAGACTACCATCCCTTTCTAGACATCGTGCTCTTCTGTCCCTATGAAGCTATGCTCGCTTTCACCAATTTTCCTCTCCAAGCTAACTGTCCTTCAACCACTTCCCTATCTTCTCTTCCTCTCCACGTTTACCTGTCCCTTTCCCTGTTCGTATGGACGCTCTTCTTTCCCATTCATCCTTTCCTCATCTCTGAATTCTTTCTCTTTCTACCCAAACCTTCCCTCCCTTCATTTGATCTAACCATCCACTGCCCTTAACCCTTCCTCTTTTTATCAATACCTATCCTGCCCGATCTACCCTCTCTTTTTACTCCTTTAAATACTATATTATCATGCATTAAATGACCGTCGAAATTTAACATTTTAACTCTAATAAAGAACTTTAAAAAACCTTCCCAACACAATCCAGTACCATAGTGCATAGTGATGTCTAGCACATTTATGTTCTAGCTATTATTACTTACAACCTTTGACATCTAACATCCCTTTTTACCCTTTTCACTACAACCTTTGACATCTAACATATTTTGTCCAACTGTTAACTGATTCTTAAACTTCACATTGTCATAAAGCAGCATAACCTTTCCTTACCTGGGGGCTTTGCCCCCAAGCCTCACTCTAGTACTATATTTTGTATACACTGATAATGACTTTAGATGTTGACATGGTAGAAAATTTTCTATAAATGAATAAATAAATATTGTACATCATATAATGGCTAACAATTAATGGTTGAAACAAATAAATGCGCTAGACATCCAAGGTCATATAGCACTACTGTAAAGTATTGTGGTATACGAGTTAACCTTTACGATAAAGAGTGTTAAATGTCAGAGGTAGTATAATGGCTAAGAATTGTATATATTACAGATTTTTGTTTATTATATAAAGTATGTGAACCTGATTATCCTGGATGTGCCTAAGGCCTGTCCTGATTACAGTGGTGATATGAGTGCAGGTCCAGAGCTTCAGCCTTCAATGTTCCCCGAATATTTCCTGTAACTATGTTGCAAATATGTCACAGATCTCAGGAATGTTGAAGACACAATGTGTGTTCCACTGCTATGGCACCCAAGTTATGATATTGTACTTGGGAGTTCAAGCATTAAGCTGATTATACTTGTACAACTTCCAGTCAGTCTATGCAATGAACAAAGAATTCTAAGACTCGAAATACAACTGAGTCATTGAAACAATGCAAGTTTTGATTCCATCGGATTCGGGAGTGGAGAGAAAAAATTGTTTGAGCTCACACACACAGGAAACTAACATTTGGCCAGCTCATCAGCACTGCCTTGATTACAATTAATATACCCTAAATTTTGACATTCTTTTTGTAAATGGCCAATTTTCAAATTAATTTGATACATTATTTGTTTTAATCATGATAATCTTGGATGTTCCCATCAGTATGATGACAATGAAAATGTTACCATATCTGCTCCCCCCCCCAATTCCATGCCCATTGTTGTTGTGGGGGCTTAAGAGATGGGGACTGAGGCCCTATGTGGGGGTCACCCCTGCTTTGGGTGTCAGCCCTCGCCTCAACTAATTTTGCATGGTCTTTTTTTCTCCACCTTTCCTTTTCCTCCTTTTCATCTGTCCACATCCTAAAGTATGAGAGCCATACTGAAAGGATAAAAGACCGGCTTTGTGTCCATTCTGAACAGCCTTTATATTCTACTTGCTAATCTCTCTTTACCCTTTTCACTACTATAGTACCCTACAGCTCTCAACAACCTTTGACATGTAACATATTTTGCCATAATTGTGAACTCATTTGTACCTTTCTGTCATAATATTTTATTATAATTTTGGGTGATCTTTTCTTACCTGGAGGCTTTGTCCCTAAGCCTCACCCTATTGCTATATTTTGTAAACGACACTAATGACCTTAGATGTTGACACGGCAGAAGATGTTCAATAAATAAATAAATAAATAAATTTGATCCCATCCATATTACCCCTGTAAAGTTACCCACTCACTTCAGACATTATCATTTTACTGCTCCGTGCTACTTCAATTATATATCAGTAAAGATAGTTTCTTTAATTCCCCATTTAGGTCGCAACAGAAAGGGTAACATACCACATATGAACTTCAAACTAGTACACAGAAATGCGTTGGCCAAACTAGTGAAAATGCAGTGAGCATTTTTTCATTAAATATGGTCACCATAGATTGCTTTTTGTACGGCTTAAGTATATTTTATTACTGCAAGGTCAGTCAAACATCACATTCTTCAGTATCTTTAACATTATTGTATAATCTTTAATTTACATATGAACCAACATATCACTTGAGCAGCAGCTGCTCATTGCAACCATAATCATTATATGACGTAAAATTACACATGCCAAGATGTGGTGTGATGTTATATAAAGTATGATTAAAATACAATCATAAAAACTTATGATTAAAATACAATTTTCTATTTACTGTCCAAAATGTGTAACTATGTTACTATTTCCTATATGAAAAATATAATAACCATGACCTTGCAAAATACAGAACGGATTACACCGACTGCCACAGATTATTGAAAGGCATACTGTACCTCGTCACATAGTCTTCTCAAGATGAGTGTGCACAGCAAGACCAAGGTCCGAAGGATATGACAAAAGCTATACATTTCTTTATCATCCACTGCATTTAAAACAATGCCTGAATATATTCTTTCTGTTTGTGATCCACTAATAGCAGCCAAATGAAGATTATAAAACGATCAAATAATTTAACATGGCATGATAACAGATCTCTGTTAACCCGTAATATGTCCACATACTGTGGCTTTTCCAAACTGAGATCAGGTTCTAATTAGCAGCTCCTGAGATTTCTTAAAATTGTGTGCAAATAAAACATAAGGAATGCAAAAAAAATGCTTACCATATAATTTTTACAACCAATCTTGTGCACTTCAAAGAAGAGGTAGTATCAAGAGGTAGTCTCTGTCAGTTTTTTTTTTTTTCATAATCCTAAATGTTTGCATCCTGAAGAAAAGGCTATGATGTGATATCCCACTAGAAAATGAACTTCTTTTGCTTCTTTTTCTGCATTTCCTGTTGTAAGAACTACTGCACTTATTGCCAAAACTAAGAAGGGCTTTATCTTAAGCTAGCTGGTGCAGTCCAATGCGCTTCAGGAAACTTTTAGCCCATGTAGGATTCAACTTGACAGGTCCTCCATTCTCTTCTAATAAGTTGGGATCATATTGCATAAGCACTTGTTTGGCGGTGGCAATTGCAAGGAATGATGATACCTGGCAGAGATAAAATTTTCAAGTTAGTCTTCAACATAATACATATTCACATTATGGGCAAGCTGTTATCATGGGATATATAATGATAATAATATAGGTATATCTTACTTTATTGTTCACGTTTAGCAAATGTATTGGAGATATAATACACAAGCTTACCTTTTCTCCATCTTTGACCAGCTCTCTGATGCAGTCTTGGACAATTTCATCATATTTTCCTAATCTCATTGGTCTTCCCCTCTGTGCAAAGCCTATTGAAATAACTTCCTTTTTTCCTCTCACTCTTTTTATTAAATATTTGTCCTTTAGGCCTCTTACTGTACTCTCTGGTATCTCAAACCCTAATTTTTCTTTAAAATGCTGTACTGCCGCCAAATTGCCATGCTCTACAGCATATCTTCCAATTTCTGCACGGAGCTCTGGACTGTAGGAGGCATAATTTCCTCTCTTACTTAACCCAATGACCTCCTTTTTCACCTTAATGCTACTCCTCGATTTCTTCTTCTTTGGTGTGGGTGGATCACTATATTCATCCTCAGTCTCCAAACCCAAAATTGAATCTGGAGCATCTGATGGTGCTGCTTGTTCACCCATGTGTGCTAAGCTCTGCTGTGTGGCAGTAGCTTCAGCTGCAGCAGATCCATGAAGGCTGTCATCTCCTTGACCTCCTAAGCTGACTCCAGCACCTTGGTCATGTGTTTCTTTCATGAGGCTGATGGGTTCATTGTTTAAACTAGCTTGTGTATGTGCATGAAGAGTTCCCTCAAAGTTTAATGACCCACTTAGGGGTTGATGGAATGATGTTGTTATGAGCTGGTGATGGGTGGGATGCTGACCTCCATTAGTAACTGTGTGTGGCACTGCAGGCGCCTGTGTTAGGTGGGCCTGGCTAATGGGAGGACCCACTGTGTGATGAGCTAGTTGAGACAAATGTGTGGCTGGAGCCCCACTCATGGTAAGTGGTAATGGAGAATGTGCCATGCTGGTTGCAGCTACACTAGTATGTGTCACAGCCAGGGGGGCTATCTGCCCTCCATGAGTTACAGAGCCACCTGTACCTCCGCCTTGGGCAAAACCACCCACATAACCCTGCTGGAAGCCTGTTGGAGCTTGATGAGTGAAACTCTGGTTCATAATTACAGAGGAAGCAGGAGCAGTTCCTGGTTGCTGATATGAAAGGGAAGCTGTCATACCCTGGTTGATTACACTGCCTTGATGGAATGCTAAAGAATTATGGTTCATTGGAAGTACTGTATTCGTTTGTGGCCCTGGGGTCATATTGAGGTGATAGGGATGCTGGTATACAAAATTATTAGCTGTGCTTACATTTACTGTCCCTGACACAGCTGGTGCATTGAGTACAGAGAGGGATGGGTGTAAGACATCAATAGTCTGAGGAGCTGCTGCCTGCTGATCTGTTAAAACAGTGCCTGTACCCACAACCCCTGTGTTTTCCCCAGTA
>NW_020871609.1:32500-35000 GCF_003789085.1 Penaeus vannamei | reverse complement strand
TTACAAGAGCTTCAATCCTCTATGAGAAGGAAAATCATAAGAGACTCTAAAAGGTTCCAAAACCTATTGAAAGGGATCCGATCCCTACAAAGGGCAAGTTGGCGATCCTCGTTTGAGTAATGAGGTCGTTAAAGAACATGTTTGATGAAAGGGGCCACTTGATTTATGGCTCCCTTAACAAACACCTTTCCCCTCCCCTCTGCTTCCCTCCTCTGCTCCCCTTTTCTCCCTCGTCTCCTCTATACTCCCCCCTACTACCTCCTCNCTCCCCTTTCCTCTCCCCTCTGCTTCCCTTTCCCCCTCCCTCGCCTCCCTTTCCCCTCCCCTCTGCCCCTATCCCCCTCCTTCTGCCTCCCTCTTCCCCCTCCCCTCTGCTCCCTTTCCCCCTCCCCCTGCTCCCCTTCTCCCCCTTCCCCTCTGCTCCCCTCTACTTCTCTCCCCTTCCCCCTCCCCTCTGCTTCGCCCTTTCCCCCTCCCCTCTGCTCCCCTTCCCCTCACTTCTGCTCCCCTTTCCCCCCCCCTCCCCTCTGCTCCCCTTTCCCCTCCCCTCTGCTCTTTCCCCCTCCTCTGCTGCCCTTTCCCCCTCCCCTCTGCTCCCCCCTTTCCCCTCACTTCTGCTCCCCTTTCCCCTCCCTCTGCTCCCCTTTTCCCCTCACTTCTGCTCCCCCTTTCCCCCCCCTCCCCTTTGCCCCTCCCCTCCTTCTTCTCCCTCCCCACTACCCTCCTCTTCCCCCCCTACCTTCTACCCCCCTCCCCATCCTACTCCCCCCCCACCAACCTCCTCTGCTCCCCCCTCCCCTTCTGCTCCCCTCCCCCCCCCATACTTCTGCCCCCCCTCTCCCCACCACCCAAGCCCCCTAACCCCCTTCTTCCCTCCCTTTGCCTCCCCCTCCCCCCCCCCTCTCCCCCTCCCTTAAGAAGAAAATGTCGGTTAAAGCAAAAGAAAACGATGATAAAAAAAGAAGCAAGCAACAGAAGAGGATAAAGAAGAGAAGAGAAGAAAAAGAACACGAATAAGCAGAAGAAAACGAACAAGAAGATGGAGGCGAAAGAATGAGAGGAAAAAATATAGAGGAAGAAGAAGAAGACGAAGAAGAAAGAAGATAAAGAAAACGGAGGAGAAGAAGAAAGGAGAGAAAATAAACAGGCAAACGAGAAGAGGACAAAAAAAATAAGAAAAGGAATAAAAATTGAAGGAAAAAATAAAAAAAAGAAAGAAGAAAAAAGAAAAAAAAAAGAAAAAAAGCGGGGGAAAAGGAAAAAAAAGAAAAAAAAGGGGAAAAAGAAGAAAGAAGAAAAAGAGGAAAAGTAAAAAAAAAAGAAAAAGAAAAGGAAAGAAAATAGAAAAGGGAGAATAAAAAAAAAAAAAGAAATGCAAAAGAAGAAAGAAAAAAATAAACAAGAACAGAAACAAAGCAAAATCAGGAAGAAAGAAGAATAGAAAATAAAGAAGAAAAGTAAAAAAAGAAGAAAATAGAAAAGGATAAAGGGAATAATAAAAAAAGAAAGAAAATTGAATAAGAATGTTAAAAAAAAGAAAAGAAACAAGAACAGAAAGAAAAAAAATAAATAAATAAACAAAGAAAGAACCCCACTAAGTCAGAGCAACCTTGCAAAAGAGACCGACATTGTTCCTAAAATTACAAGCAAGTTTATAAAAGCGATCCAACTCCTTATCTACAGTTATCATTATCATTATTATCCTTGTCAATCATCATTATTAATGTAAGTGTAGATAGTATAAACAATATCTGCATCATTAATGTTAGTGTAGATAGTATAAACAATAAAAACATTATCTACATCATTATCAATATCAATGGATAGTTATCATCATTACTTTAATAATTGTCGATTATAAAAGTGATCGAACTCTTTATAAAATCCTTTTCATTTCGGATTCTATGGCGTCTATACTTTCCTTCGATCGTCTATTGTGGCGTTTATTGTCTGGGAGGAATTGGGTCGGCTCTTGGGTGCGCTGCGGAGGGTATGGTGAGGGTGGCGGTTGGTGGGTATGGTGGGAATATGCCCGATGTTATGGTGGGTGGTGAGTGGGGTTTATTTCGGTGTAGTGTCGGAGTGCGCGGCTATGGTGAATGTAGCTGAGGGTAGGGGTGTTGTGGGGTTCATGGTTACGAGGTTATGAGTGAGTGTGGTGGGGGGTTATGGTCGAAACATAGTGTTGTGAATGGGTATGGTGTTTATGTTGAGGATGAATGTGATGGTGGGTATTGGTGTTTTAGTGGGGTGCGTGAGTGGTATGGTGAGGGTGGTGTCGTGAGGTATGGTGAGTGTGGTGGGGGTTATGGTTGAGGGTAGGTTGGTGGGTTCTATGCTGAGGGTGTCGTGGTGGGTATTTGGTGAGTGTGGTGATGGTATTGTGTTTATGGTTCAGAGGTGGTGGTGAGGTATGTTACATTATGGTTGAGGGGTGGTGTGGTGTATGGTGTTGTTTATGGTTGAGTGTACTGAAGTGGGATAGTTCTTATATGGTGAG
>NW_020871609.1:20000-25000 GCF_003789085.1 Penaeus vannamei | reverse complement strand
TGGACGTGGAACTTGGTTGGGCCGGAGAAAGGGACGTCGCCGTAATGCAATCTCCTGAATTTAATATATTATATCTAATATATATATATATATAATAATATTATATATAATAATATATATATATATACTGTGTGTGTGTGTGTGTGTGTGTGTGTGTGTGTGTGTTTGTGTGTGTGGTTGTGCGTGTGTGTAGGAAGAATTAAGATTGAAAGAGATAGATAGATAGAGAGGAGAGCAGAGAGAGAGAGAGAAGAGAGAGAGAGAGAGAGAGAGAGAAGAGAGGAGAGAAGAGAGAGAGAGAGAGAGAGAAGAGAGAGAAGAGAAGAAGAGAGAGAGGAGAGAGAGAGGAGAGAAGAGAGAGAGAGAAGAGAGAGAGAGAGAAGAGAAGAGAGAGAGAGAGAGAGAGAGAGAGAGAGAGAGAGAGAGAGAGAGAGGAGAGAGAGAGAAGAGAGAGAAAGAGAAAAGATAGAGACAAGACAGAGGAAGACAGAGACATAGACAGAGACATGAGACAAGAGACAGTAGAGAGACAGAACAGAGACAGAGAATAAAGATAGAGAAAAAGAAAGAGAGACCCACAGACAGAGAGAGGAGAGAGAGACAGCGGAGAGGCAAAGAGGAGAGAAATGGGGGGAAGAAATATAAAATTCGTTATCTGACATGCAGGGATGCAGACTGAGAATCGATGGGAGCGCGGCTAATGTCTCGAGAGAATGATTGATGTCAGAAGAAAGTCCAGGCAACTTAGCCATCATTTGCATTTGTCTTATATTCGCATTTTGGGATTTTTTATTTTTCTCCTTCTTTTCATCTTTTGGAAAATTCTTGCTTGAGTTATATATGTGTTGCCAAGTATGTTTTAAAACGGTTGTATAATGTATTCGATTTTCATTTCACGATTTGGTGAATATTATTGGAAATATTTATATATTGTATTTGTAATTCGTGTTGTCCAGATTTTATTGTATATTCATTTCTTGAACTATTTTTTTTTGTGTCTTTATTCGTCCCCATTCGAGTGTTATTCATTTCTTTCTATTTTCCCATCGTTAATTGCAATTCTCTCTGTATTTTTTAATTTTCATTTTTTATTTTTTATATTCTTACCTTTTCCATCCCTTGTTTTGCATCAATTTTATTCTGCTCTGCCTCTCACCTGAAGGCTACCCCCCCCCCCGGCCCCCACCCCCCCTCTTCCCTACACCCCCATTTCTCACTATTTTCCCTTCATCCCTCCCCCCCTATCATCTTTACCCTTCCTCCCCTTCCTCTCCTCCTCCTCTCCCCTTTCCCTCCATCCCTCCCCCTTCCCCTCCATCCTCCTCCCACATTCCACAGCCCCATTACCCTTCCCTTTCCCTCCCCCCACTCCCACAGCCTCCTTACCCCCAACCCCACCCTGCCGTCTTCCATGGTCTCACGCCCCTCACCCCCCCACCCCCCTCTATACCCTTCCCCCCCTCTCGTCGTCATGCAAGGCAGCTGCAAAGATGCATCGCCTGTTGCACTTTACCAAGGGGGGGGGGGAGGGGGGGGTATCACCGGGGGGGGTGTTACTCAGGGGGAGGGGAGGGGGTATCAAGAACGCAATACCAGTGGTTTTCTTTTCCTTGTGATTTGGTGTTGATGATTCAGGAAGAAGAGGAGAAGGAGAAGAGAAAAAGTTGATGATTGGGAAAAGGAGAAGGAAACAGTTGATTGGGAAAAAGAGAAGAAAAGGTTGATGATTGGTTAAAGGAGAAGGAAATGTTGATGATTGGGAAAAGAAGAAGGATAAGGAAAAGTTGATGATTCAGGAAAGAGAAGTAAAAAAATGATGAATGGGAAAAGGAGAACAAAGAGAAGAAAAAGTGGATGATTCGGAAAAGGATAAGGAAGAAAGAAAAAAAGGGGAAACATTTTTTCCCTTGTGTGTCTCTTTTTTCGTTTGTTTTTTCCTTGGTTTGGAATTTTGGGAAGGCGGGATGGAAAAGAAAATAAAGATAAGTATAGAAAAAGATATTCATGTAGAGAAAGTGTAGAGAAGGGTTAAAATGTTAGATCAGTGAGAGAGAGAGAGAGAGATGAGAAGAGAGAGAGAGAGAAGAGAGAGAAGAGAGAGAGAGAGAGAGAGAAGAGAGAGAAGAGAGAGAGAGAATTTCCTAATTCAGACAGACAAACAAAGAAAGACAAAGAAAAGAAGAATCAAGAGAAAGGAAAGACCAAAAAGAACGAGAGAGAAAGCGAAAACGGACCGAGAACAGAGAGAAACGAGAACTGGCAACCCCCTTGGGAGTGGGCCGGCGCAGGTCCCTATGCCGGCCGACACGAGATCACAGCATACGTGGGATGGTGTGCATATACGGGGAATGCTGCAGGTCTTCGGTGCACAGCTGGGGCCTGCAGACGTCACCGAAGAGGCAAGAGCACTTTCCTCTTGCTGCTCGCGGTGCTTTGGCCTCTTTGAAATAGCCTCTTGATGGCGCTCGGGCACTCGGCTCTCCTCGCTATGTTGGGAGGTTTTCATGGGCAGTTGAGAGGCGGATAAACACTTTTCTTTTTTCTTTTTTCCTTTCTTTCTTTCGGTCTTTCTTTCTCTCTGTCTTTTATTTCTTTCTCACTTTTCTTTTCTTTTTTTTTTTTACTTTGTTTTTTTTTTTCTTTTTTTCTTTTTTCTTTCTCACTTTTCTTTCATTTTATAATTTAATAGATGCTATTTCATCAATGGAGCTTCCATTATTTTGTTGACCATTTTTCCTAGGTCAGAATTATAACATTTTTTTTCAACACTAATCACATGCTTATCAAAAATACTCATTCCCATAAAATAATCACCATCACCCATAATTTTTCAAGAATTTCTTTAATCACATTTCCCTAAAAATCGACCTTAAATCCCATCAACATAAAACAATATCACACTCCCATTACAACATATATATATTCACGCCGACCTCTTCAATTCACCCAAAATAAACACGCATCTCATTTTTTTATCTTTTTTTTCCAAGTTGGTAATATCATAAAACAAAAATTGGTACCACTGCGCCATCTGTGTTTACCTGTCGGCTGCCGCGTCCGGGTTGTCTTTGGAAAAACAACTTTTATTCTAAGTGTAGCTCGACTTCGGTGAACTCACGATGGTCCAAGTTCGTAGATAGATGTGTAGATAAGTAGATAGATAGCTGGATGGTCTAAGTTCGTTGATAGATGTATAGATAAGTAGATAGATAGCTGGATGGTCTAAGTTCGTAGATAGATATATAGATAAGTAGATAGATAGCTGGATGGCCTAAGTTCGTTGATAGATGTATAGATAAGTAGATAGAAGATGGATGACTCAATTTCGATAGATAGCTGGATGGTCTAAGTTCGTAGATAGATGTATAGATAAGTAGATAGATAGCTGGATGGTCAAAGTTCGTTGATAGATGTATAGATAAGTAGATAGATGGATGGCTCAAGTTCGTTGATAGATGTATAGATAAGTAGATAGATGGATGGCCCAAGTTCGTAGATAGATATATAGACAAGTAGATAGATAGCTGGATGGTCTAAGTTCGAGATAGATGATAGTAAGTAGATAGATAGCTGGATTCGTATGGGATAGTTCGTTAGATGTATAGATAAGTAGATAGATAGTTGATGGTCTAAGTTCGTTGATAGAGTATAGAAAGTAGATAGATAGCTGGATGGCCCAAGTCTGTAGATAGATGTATAGATTAGATAGATAAGGTGGATGGCCCAAAGATAGATTGTATAGATAAGTTAGATAGATAGCTGGATGGCCAAGTTCTAGATAGATGTATAGACAAGTAGATAGATAGCTGGATAGTCTGGATGGCCCAAGTTCGTAGATAGATGTATAGATAAGTAGATAGATAGATGGATGGCCCAATTTCGTAGATAGATGTATAGATAAGTAGATAGATAGCTGGATGGCCCATTTTCGTTGATAGATGTACAGATAAGTAGATAGATAGATGGATGGCCCAATTTCGTAAATAGATGTATAGATAAGTAGAAGGATAGATGGATGGTCCAAGTTCGTTGATAGATGTATAGATATAGTTAGATAGCTGGATGGCAAGTTCGTGATAGATGCATAGATAAGTAGATAGATAGCTGGATGGATAGATAGATGTACAGATAAGTAGATAGATAAATGGATGGATGGTGACACGAAGAAGGTAATAAGAAGAAAATATCCATAACTGATGTATAAATAGACATAAGCAATAATAAAAATCTTACTACTACTACTATTACTACCACTATCAAATGCAATAACAGTGACAATAAGAAGGAAAATGATAATGAAGGAAATGGTAGTAATCATGATGGTGATTATGGAGATAACAATAATGATGGTGAAGAAAATAATAATAGTAATGATAATAATAATGATAATAAAATAATAATCATAATAAGGGTAATAATGATAATGATTGATATCAATAACAATGATAATAACAATTATAACGATAATAATAATAATGATTATAATGATAAAAGTTATAAGGAGGATAATAGTTGTGATGATAATAGGAATAGTAAAAAAAAATAACAATAATAAATAATATAACGCTAACCATAATGATAATGAATACTATTAGTAAGGATAACAATCAAAATAACAATAATAATAAAAATGATAATCATAATGATAATAAGTACACTTGCACTCTCTCTCTCTCTCTCTCAAAAAAAAAAAAAAAAAAAAAAAAACTGCCCCGTTTCCTTTTTCTTCTTTCGTTTTTTTTTTTCTTTTCCAAACAACCGTAAACCCCGACGTAATTGGCAATTAACCAGCGCTCCCGAGTTCACAATGCAGAACGTTCAAGCAGTGTTTGAGACGTTACATCGCTTCCTTATATTGAGACGGTATGTTGAGCACAGCGGGAGTTCATGTGAATAATGTTGCTTGTAATTTGCGATCTTGAGTACACAGAACCCGCTAACAAGGGGGTAATTGCGGTCTAATTGGTCTTTTGCAGAACGTCCAGTAGCGGTTGTTATTA